>PVIY010002377.1:0-128927 GCA_004026745.1 Myrmecophaga tridactyla | reverse complement strand
GCACTGGATTCCGTTGGGTCTCCGGTCTGGGCGCTGCCACCGCCGCTGAGGGCGAGGAAGGCGAGAATGTCGCCCCCTCTTAGATGCCGGAAGAGCCCCCAGAAATGTAGCGTGAAAACCAAGAACGAGGCCGCAGGCCTCCAGGAACATTTCACGAAGTTAGAACAGGCTGAGACTAAGGATCTGTAGTTTCGGGAAGCAGGTTTTATTTGCTATGGCCATAGGATTCAGAGAGTAGCCTCTGAAAGTCTGAGCCCCGAACAAAAGGCAACCTTAGCTTTTATAGACTCTTTGATATGTTAAAGACAAGGTAAACAATTGGCTGATTTAAGTTGAGAATGGCCCAGAGCTGAACTGTTGAGGGGCCCCCACCCCAGGAATGTCTTCTCTTGCCTACGTGTATCTTTACCAGTTCCTGAAGCCTAGGGGAGGGGGTTTTTATCCCAGGAAATGTGCCTTATCTCACTTGCCTGCAAGGAGAGGGGGTTTGGGGATTTTCCACAGAGAGCACAGCTAAACCAGAAAGAGGGCAAGGCCTGCCTGCTACACTATAACTGGCCCTGTTGATTCGCACGCTAATTGCAGAACCGTTTCCCACGGAGCTCTGTCCCGGCTCCCCTCCGTGCAGCGTGATTCCCTGATTGACTACCTTTATTCACCCCTGTAGGTAAATTTCTATAATAAAGTTCATATCTCAGTCCCTGCCTAGTGCTTGCTTTGATCTCTCGCTGGAAAGGCCCCTGCAGGCTGACACCGAGCTAATGATTTGAAAATATATAATGGTCATGAATATTTTCAATGTTTAGTTGAGTAAAAACAATATAATACTTCTCATGCAGACCTCGTAGTCTCTGTGCATTAAAGTGAGTGATGACAAAATCCGCATACTCTTGTTCTCTAGGAGTTAAGGTAGAAGAGACAACTCCATCTTCACATTCATTGTGAACTAAAAAGTCTCTGCTAATTGTCATTTTTTTTTGTTATGTTTTATTTCATTTTTGCAAATACTCAAGAAAAAAACTTGAACATATATGCTGTTTGTTGGGCATCGGGAATACTGAATAAATTGAACACTAATGATTTTTTTCTATGCTTTGATCAAAAATAGATCAGATACACAGGACATATTTTTACTTACCTAAGAGTTATGAACTCCAGGCAAACTTAGTTGCCTCTTACAATGAGGGAGAACTCAGATAAAAATATTTTCATACATTTTATTTTTTCTCGAGATTTTTATAGATATTTAAAATATTTTATATCTTGTATATGTTATGTTTGAAAGATGGTAATGGTAAGGGACAGTAAATGTATCCAAAAACAAACCAAAAAAGAGTAACAATTAAGAACTTTTTCAAGCCCTTTGTTAGGGAAGTCACAGACACCTGGTAAGTGTCTTCACCAGATCTCATTTCTGCCCCCCCCACCTCTTTTTCTATTGTATGCTGTTCTACAGCCTCTTGAAGATGTTAAGTCTAATGAAAAGGCCAGCCAAACCTTAAATGCAGAAACTGGGAACAAACTGCCCCAGATGCTTATCAGAATGAGAAATCTCAGTGTCAGAGTCCCCTCCCCCCAAGGTGGATAAAAACTCCACTCAAGCTGTAAAGATTGGTCTCTCTTCTCTGATGCAATACAGGGCATGCAGAGCTACCATCTATTGACCCCTGACCAGGAACAGTTTTAGCCCTGATAAGACTTATTTCCCTGTCCTTTTGGACTTTTTTTGCACTGTGTAAGTAACAACGAGGTTATTTGCCCTTTCTGGACTCTCTATGCTGTGCAAGTAATAGAGAGATTATTTGTTGTAAGTTTCTGTTGTACCCTGAACCTTTGTTCCTAGGATGCATCATTGGAGCAACTCCTCCACACACTAGAAGACAAATTAGGAGTATTTGGGCAATTAGCATTACAAGATCTCTTGCTTTTGAGACCCCCTGTAGCAAAGAATTAATGTTTGGACTATTTAAAATTCAGTGGTGGTTAATAAGGCAATTTTAAGGCTCTTTCTCATTTCATGACCACATCAGATTTGTTTTAGGCAGTTTTTCAGTTATTCTAGCTGTTTTTATTTTAAAATTAGATTTCTAATTTCATTGCAGTTTCAGGTGGTATTTCAGCATCTTAACTCATTTTTTTTCAGTTATGCCACAGGCTACTTTTTCATATTGTCACATTTCCAAACCAAAATGTTAGAAGCAGAAAGACTAAGTTCACCTTATTTCTTAAAAAATCAAATTCCCCAGTCTCTTTCATGGCCCTATATGCTCAACTGTAGGGAGAATATAGATTCTATAATTTCATTCATTTCCTATAATAAATATATTTGTGATAGAAACTGCCACCATAATCTACAAACAGTTGTTTGGCTCATACAGTGTGAGAAGCAGTATGAAATGTATGTACCGAGGATGCAGACATTTCTAAGGCAAGGTCTGGATCTTAAGGAGACCACAGCCAATTGAACAGACAGTTATGTAAACAAACATTGACTATACAACTGCAGAAGGAGGATAATGGAGTTCTGGAACCAATTGGGGTATATGCCTTTAGCCTGTAAGGGGAGACTGGAAAAGTCTACTAGGAAAATAAGATCTGAGTTGGGACCTGAAGGAAGTGAAGGCGTTTGTCAAACAAAAGAAGAGGCCAAGGGCACAGAGAGAGAAAAGGGAGCTGTGTATGCTATTAAATCAATAATTTATTTAGAATGACTTCGTAAGTCCATGGACCACACTGAGAGATGTTCCATGGCCCAGATAATCTTACTCAGCATGTATCATCGCTCACCATTACTTGTCTGTGCTTTTATCAGTTCATTTCCCCCTCTTTGCTACTTTTCCTTTTTTATGCCCATAGCAGCAAGTACTTTACAAAAGAGCGCTTTAAAATGCTTTTCCCCATGCATTTCAGATTTTGTCATGTGACTCTTTGCAATTAAAATAACTCATGATGTCTTGTATACATTAGAGTAGGAAAGACCCAGTGGTACTTTACTTTTACAGCCCTAGGACCTGTATCATCTCCTTCTTCCCTTTCCTTATTGTTTCAGGTTCCATTTCTTGGAATATTGTGATGTTCTTAGTCTGGTTATATAACCACCTTGAATGTCTGCTCTTTTAAGCCATGGCCTGTGATCCCCATGTCTCCTGACCTAGTTATAGCATCCCAAAACCAGGCATTGAGATTTGATATTTAAACGTGTTTTTCCCCTTTTTCTACATAATTCCTCTTTGGAGAGCTTTTTTCTCCCACTTGCTGGGGTTGCACTCACACAACCAATATTTAAGTTTATTCTGTTTTTTTTTTTTTTTGCAATCCATGAAAGTGAAGTTAATTAAAGCTTTGTTTTGGCCTGGTAAAGTTGTTGGAATGCAATGTACCAGAAATGGACTGGTTTTTAACAATGGAGATTTATTAGCTTTCAAGTTTACAATTCTAAGGCCATTAAAATGTCCAAATTAAGGCACCAACAGGATGATACCATCTCTGAAGAAAGGCTGCTGGCATTTGGGACACCTCTGTCACATGGAAAGCACATGACCGGTGTCTGCACATCCTTCTTTCCCAGGTTTCGTTGCTTCCAGCTTCTGGCTTCAGTGGCTTCCTCTCTCAGTGTCTGTGGGTGAATCCTTGTCTCTCAGCTTCTCTGGGGCTTTTTCAGTGAGCATCTCTGGGTTTTCTGTGTGTCCTTTATCTTCTTATAAAGGACACCAGTAGGAAGATTAAGACTCATCTTGAGTGGGGCAGGCCTCAACTGAAATAACCTAACCAAAGGTCCCTACAATAGGTGTGCACAGGAATGGATTAAAAGAACATAGTTTTTTCTGGGGTGCATTATAGCTTTAAACTACCACAAGGTTATATTGTGTCTCCCCTTCAAAGTGACCTCAACTATCTCTTTCAGGGAAACATGACTCCATTTCCATAACATACACAGCTGAAAACCCTGTGTCAATCTCTGCCAGTTGTACAGTAAGAGAATGAAGGGCTCCTGATGGTTTTCAAAGGCCTGGAATTATAAGTTGAATGTATTCTCCAAATTGTGCCCTTTTTTCCCACTGGTCTCTGAATCATCTTATCATTTTTGCTACCCTTACTTGAATGAGAGGGAAATGAGGTGTCCAATTCTTTTTGAAAAATTTTACTTTCTTGGTTTTGTATTCAATTAGGGCTCTATCATTTTGTAGTTGATGCATCTAAGATGAGTGGGCTACAGGACTTATTTAAGGTATCATATCTTGCATAATGTAAGCAAGTGGTAACCTTGGGAATGATACCTTCCTTGCATCACTTTCCTCATCAATAACATGGGAATAATTATAGTACCTACTTCATAGTCATTTAGCCTAAAATGATTATTATGGCTAGCTGAAAAATCCAGAGGGTTCACTGGGATTTGCTCATGCTGTTCCCTAGAGTATTGAGGAAAATTCGTCTTGTAAATCTATCCTGTTAAGTGATAGTTCTTCTGAAGGAGCGGTTAAATCACGTTGGATGATCTGGTGTTTAAGTGGATCCTCTAACAGGTTGCTTAAAATTAAAAAAAAAAGTTAATTAGCCTAGTGTTTTCAATGATGTTGAGTCATGCTAATTTTCATCAAGAGAGTAACTTAAACATTCAGTCAATCCCAGAATGACTTTTGTAATTAAAGTCATTGGTAAGATGTGCACTCGTACTGAAATGAAAGGCCCAGCACAGTGTTTGAGCACTGGCGATGCCCAGTTTATGCTGAACTAAAGGGAAGACCTCATGGACAGTCACTGATTTCACTGCTTATTGTGGAGACACTGCTCAGTAAGAGATCACAGTCCAGCGCTGTGTGCCTACTAACCACTCAGCATGGGTTGATTACATCATGGATTTGTGTTTGGGTCTTCAACTAGCCATACGAATGCTATCCCTCTCATTTATGTCTAGGATATCTTGTTTACTTCTGCATTTCCATTTGACTCAGACATTTAAAAGTGAGAATCAAAAGTATGTTCAAGTAAAAATATTGGATGTTTTACAAACCTAAAAGTATATTCAGAACCACTACTAATTTTCTACTGAGACTAAGGTTGATATTTGTAGCAGGGTTGTGATAGATTAGTTCGGGTGACTCAGTGTAAAGTGATCAACATCTATGCTATAGTTAGATCTTTCAAAATGACCCATATTTCATTTTGTATAAATGATGCATCTTAGATTTTAAGACTTAGAGGATATGATTATGAAAGACATGCTTTCATGATTAATTGCAAACGCCCTCTACCTAGTGTGAGAAGCCAGGTGATCATAAGCAATTTATTCTCAAGTACTTTAGTAAACATCCTTTAGAGCAATCTCAGATTTGACTAAAAGAGGGCAAAGTCCCATACTTTCCAAAGAGGAAGCTGAAATATGAATCAATTTTGTAGTCTTTGTTCAGACATTCATCTTATGACCTTCTTACTGTATCTGTTGCCATGTGGAAATAATAGTCTCTGGCTCAGAAGTTCAATAGTTAAGTTCCATAGTAATCAATTCCAATAGCCCCTCTAAGTAAACATTGAACCATTTGGTTTTGACTGATTGCAAACCTCTCTAAAAATTCTTAAAACACCAATCCAATATCTCATTTCCTTATCTAATTTGCCAGCCCTAGCTCAGACCTTAATTATCTAATGCTGGACCATTGCAATGTCAGCTAAATAATTTTAGGGCTTGCCTTCTCCAGCTAGAATTGTCTGATATTCCCTATAATATAACAGGTACTTTGTCTCATTCACCACCATATGTCTAGCACCTGGAATAGTACTGGTACATAGTTAGCATTCAAACATGTTTTGTTGTTATTGTTGTTGTTGTTTTTTGAGTGAAATGATATCTGATTATGTTGGTCCCCTATTATAAAAAGGAAAAAACATACACAAAATTTAATGTTTTCCCATTGCATTTGCAGAATTAAGCTTGGTATAATTTGTTTAGCATTTACGATCCACACTGAACTAACTCCAATATATTTAGTTTCATTTTCTATCTGTCTTGTACTCCAGTCCACCCCCCTTACACTCCTTTACTTTGATCTAGGGGCTTCCTGTTTCAGCAATGTCTTCTCCTGCTATTCCTATTGCCTGAGATCCCTTTAATTCAAATCCACATACCAAGTTCTACCTACCTTCCAATGCTCAGCTCAATAGCACCTACTTCAGAATGTCTCCCTAGTCACCATCTGGATTTATTATCCAGTTTACTGTGTTCCACAAATCTCTTCTGGAATTAATTTTTGCCTTATCATGTGTCTACACATCCACATGTAACTCTCTTCCCACAAACTTGTAAGTTCCACATTGTCTGCATCTCTGTTCCTGATTTTCTGGCCAAGAAATGAGAACACTCGAGTTTCTCAGATAAATGTTGAGTAGACTCTATTCCACCACCCTGCCTGAAAGCCTGTCTATCAAATTCAGATCTTAAGGGGCTATTGAAGACAGTCGCTTTAATTAGAATAAGACAACCAATTTGTTTTAGATTGCCTGGGAGGGTTATCATAATAATTCATCAATAAATTACTTGGGACTTGACAGTTTGATTAAGAATTATGCATCCAGAAACACTCATATATAAACCAGATCTTATCGGAATAATATAGCAGAGGTTCTCAAGACCAGTTGATTATCAAAATCATCTGAGATATTTCAAAAATCTAACTTCCTGGAAGTTCTGATTTGGTAAGTCTAGGACCAGAGCCAGGAAACTGTTAAAAAAAACTCTCCTGGTGATTCTAATGTCAGCCTGTCGTGGATTCGATTGTAGGATGCAAGTGAGAAGAATATAAGAGAACTGAGCATGTTGGATGCAAGGAAACAGGTAGAAGGTAAACCAAAGGAAAGGAGAAGGGAAATTCATTCACTATTGAACAAATACTCTGAATTTCCCAGCCCAAGTGGTAAGCGCTGAGATACCAGGGTGAGCAAAGGCTCTGCTCTTACTAATGCTGCTTAGTGAGAGAGATAATTGGTCCAGGTCCTAAAATTGGATAAATATAGGGTGGTTTGGTGGTACATGGCAGGTTCATTTAGCTCCATGTGTATATGTGAGGGTGTGGGAAAAGGAAGGTATCTGGAGAAAATGGAACCTAAGGGGAGATGTGAAATAAGGAAAGGCATGGGTCAGAGGCCGAGGAAAAAGAGAAATCAAGTGAGACTGGGAGACTGTTAAAAGTATAGTAAACTTGGGAAACAAAATAACTTGGGAAACAAAATAATTCAGAGAGGTTGAAAGTGGGAGCAGGAAGGAATGGGCAAGGGAGGAAGGGAATATAAGAATGGCTCAGAGTGACATTTTAAGAGGAACATTCTGGCTGCAAAGTGGAAAATGAATTGGAGAGGGCTCTGTGTCAGTTATCTAGGTGAGAGATAATGGCCTGAGGCAGTGATGGACAGGGGAAAGAGGGATTCAGGAAGTAGATTGCAAAAGATCTGGGACTGGTCAAAGAGTAGGAGGAGTCAAGGATGCACCCCATGCCTCTGGCCTGGATGATTGCCTAGACAGGGCTGCCACTCTCTAAATCACGGTGCACAGGAGGAGGAACATGCTTGGAAAAGGGAGGGCAGATGATCATTTTAGTTTTTGAGTTTTTGGATTTGAGAGGCTGATGGGACTCCAAGTTAAATTATTGAATATCCAATTAGATAAAGAGTCCTAAATCCCAGAAGAGATTTGGGAGAGACAAATGGGATTGGAATTAATATAAAAACCAACATTTGAAGGTTTACTATATACAGGGGTTGTTTTAAGTGCTTTGTATCATTATCTCTTTCCTTACAACAACCCTAGGACATAGATTCTATTGTTAGCCCTATCATACAAATGGTGGTATTTTATTCACTAAATCTGCCAAAATGCAATATACCAGAGATGGACTGGCTTTTAACAATAGGGATTTTTTTTTTGCATATATTTTTACTTTTTTTTTTTTTTACAATAGGGACTTATTAGCTTACAAACTTTACAGTTCTGAGACTTTGAAAATGTCCAAATCAAGGCTCTGTCACAAGGCAAAGTACATGGTGTCCTCTGGTCCTTTTCTGCTGGGTTTCACTGCTTTCAGCTTTGGTGGCTCCCTCTATGGCTTTCTTTCTGAGTTTCTGTTGAGAGTCCTTCTCTCTCGGCTTCTGTGTCTTCTCTGTGTTTCTCTCTGTTTTTCACTCTTTTATTAAGGACTCCAATAAAAGAATTAAGACCTTCCTGGGTCAGCCCCAACTGAAATGACCTAATTAAAAATTCCCACCCACAGTAGGTTTGCACCCACAGGAATGGATTAGCTTTAAGAACATGATCTTTCCTGGGGTACATTCAGTTTCAAAGCATTACATGTCGTTCTCTATTATGATAACTGAGCATCCCTACAAAGGGTTAATATAGAGTCCTGCCAGTAGAAGTAGGAGAGGTAAGAGTATATATGTCACCTTTCAGATGCTTTGGAAGCAACAATGAAAAATGGTATGTTTCAGAGGATAGTTGTGTTTTTCTTGCTTATTGGGGATATTCACTTTTAATAGGAGGCTGCAAATTCTATTTTTTTCCACCCAGACTGAATGCCAATTGGAGGAAATGGTAATTAGCAAGTCTCACTAAGTCCACTCACATGCACTTAATAGCCCAAGCTTGTTCCACATATTCTCTTGCTGAAACACAGAGTTGTTGCTGTGACATAGAGCATTTTTATGTAGGACATTTACTTTTAATGGAAATTTTGTACCATGGCATTCATAGTATAACTGCCTGACTGCAATTGCCTTCCCCATTTCTTCCACTGATGTCATTTTTTATGTCGTTTTTATAACAGTTTATTCTTCTGGAAATAAGGGTACTATTTTATTCATACTTAATGTGAAACAAGGAGTGCTGAGTTACACAGAATAGCTTTGCTTATGTTTTTTCATCTCTTTCCTTTATTAGAGAAATTGTAAGTTTACAGAACATTCATGCATAAAATATGGAATTCTCATACACCATCCCATCACCGACACCTAGCATTGGTGTGGATCATTTGTTACAATTGATGATAGCACAATTTTATAATTTTACTATTAACTAAAGTTCATAGTTTAACTTAAGGTTCAGTGTTTCTGTAGTGTATTTCCATGGATTTTTTTTTTAATTTATTCTGTTACCATATATATAAAATAACATTTCCCCTTTCAGTCATACTCCAATTTATTTCAGTGCTATTAATTGTACTCACAATGTTCTGCTACCATCACCACCATCCATTACCAAAACACTTCCATCATTCTAAAAACGAATCCTGTACATTTTAAGTCTTAACTTCCCATTCCCTATCTCCCCCTCCCCTGTCCCCTAGTAACCTTTATTCTATATTCTTACTCTATGAGTTTGCTTATCCCAATTGTTTCAAATCAGTGAGATCATACAATATTTGTCCTTTTGTGTCTGGCTCATTTCACTCAACATGATGCCTTCAAGGTTCATCCATGTTGACACATTTATCAGGACTTCATTATATCTGAATAATATCCCATTGTGTGTACATATCACATTTTATTTATCCATTCTTCTGTTGATGGACACTTCAGTTGCTTCCATCTTTTGGCAATTATGAATAATGCTGCTATGGAACATCAGTGTGGAAATATCTGTTCCAGCCCCTGCTTTCAATTCTTCTGGGTATATACTTAATAGTGGATTACCAGGTCAAATGGTTATTCTATATTTAGCTTTCTGAGGAACTGCCAAACTGTCTTCCAGAGTGGCTGCACCATTTTACATTGCCATGAGCAATGAAGGTGTGTCCCTATTTCTCTGCATCCTCTCCAACATTTGCTATTTTTCATTTTTAATAGCAGCCATTCTAATGGGTATGAAATGGTATCTCATTGTGGTTTTGATTTGCATTTTCCTGATAACTAATATGTTGAAGATTTTTTATGTGCTTTCTGGCCATTTGTATATCTTCTTTGGAGAGATATCTGTTCCAGACAAAGAGAATGCAATTCTGCCATGTGCCCAGAAGGCAGCCAGCCAGAAATATTTAGTGAACAGAGCCATAACTTCCACAAAAGCAATGCACACTCACTGAAGAACATTTGGAAAAGATAAAAAAAACAGATAAAAACAAATTTTGCCTAGAATTGCAATTTCACTACCAAGGAGGATTGAATAGATACAGGAACCTCACTACAAATAATTTAAATGCTGGTCAATTATGATAGACACTTGTACTTGAGCTTGAAAGAAAGTGTTAACCCTCAAAAGATTAAGAGGGAATTTGAGGGGGAAGGATGGCCATCGAGATTTCAAGACAAAGCTCATGCACCAGCCCCTACTCTGGCCCCCAGCACCCACACAGTCCACCCCTCCAGCCATGATCAAAACAGTCTTCATCTCCACTCAGAAGCTGTGGCTCTCCAAGTTCTACCAACTGTACAGTGAATACACACAAGAAGTCATCAGGGAGGCTTTCCATTTGGCATGTAAAAGGGATGAAAATGTTTGTAATTTCCTAGAAGGAGGATGGTAATAGGAGGATCAGACAACAAACTGATTTACAGACATCATGCCACATTATACTTTGTCTTCTGTGTGAGTTCCTCAGAAAGTGAACTTGACATTTTAGATTTCATTCAGGTATTTGTGGAAACATTAGACAAGTGTTTTGAAAATGTCTGTGAACTGGATTCAATTTTCCCTGTAGACAAGGTTCACAATATTTTTTCAGAAATAGTAGTAGGGGAAATGGTACTGGAGACCAACATGACTGAGACTGTTATACAAATTGATGCACAAAATGAACTGGAGAAATCTGAGCAAATAGTTTACACTATTTGCTGATTTTTCATCAGCTATTTTTTTCTCAGGTCAGCTTAGCAGGAACTCCAGCCCATGTTGTATTAGTTGTAGAGAATATGAATCTTCCTGAGACCCCCCCAAATATTAATATTAGTGACATCAGTATAAAAGTGCTAAACCTGTCCTCTTTTAAATAAAACAATTAAAAGGCTATTTCCAGGTAAAATTCCAGGGGAAAAGTCATCCAAGTTTACCACACAGTTGCTTACCAAAAATTGAGGAAGAGAGTCTTAACTTTTGCTCTTAGATTAAGTCTAGGTACCATTTTAAAGAAATTAAGCAGTTCTAGTACTTAATGTTTTCCAAATTGCATTTCTATACCCATCTAAATATATGCTTTTTGGCTACTACAGTATTTTGAAAAGTGTTTGAGATACTTCTTTAATGTATGTACAACCAAAAATGTTATTTTTTTTTGTATGGATCACAAATCAGCATTAATTCTTAATTCTTCCTATTTGTCACAATTGTTATGTAAAGAACCATTTATGTACATGGAACCCAGGATAGAAACAAGGCCTTATAATTCTGTATAGTGTAATGTAATACCCAGATATATCCCAAAGTATGTTGGGCAGATACTTAAAAAGTATTGACAAAAGTCCCGTGAGGGACTGGGACACAATATGTAACTATTAAACTATTGGAACTATTAGTTCCAATAATATGGAACTATTCTCCACCTGGGAAACCCTGGATACGCTCTCAAACACTGGGTATTTCCAAGTCAATAGACCAAGCCCTTGATCTTAAGGCTTGCTCTTCTGAAAATTGTTTCTGGAGTGGAGTAGCTAAGCCTATCTATAATTAAGCCTAAGAGTTACTTCCAGAGGACCTTTTTGTAGCTCAGATGTGGCCTCTTTCTCTAAGCCCAACTCTGCAAGTAAAATCATTACTCTCCCCACTATGTGAGATGTGATGTCCAAGGGTGTGAGTCTCCCTGGCGACGTGGGACATGTCTTTCACAGATGGGTCTGGCCGTGGCCTCGTGGGATCTGCAAGGCCTCCCTGACCAAAAAGGGGGAAAGAAATATAACAAAATAAGGTATCAGTGGCTAAGAGAGTTCAAATAGAGTTGAGAGTCTATTCTGGAGGATACTCTTAGGCAAACTTCAGCTAGATAATTGCTATTTACCAAAGTTTGCCGAACCCCAACCTACATCATTCCTGTTAACCTAAAGAGCTCCCAGGGCCCTATCTGAGATCTCACAAAACTTTCACATGCTAAATTTACTTTTCAGAAACCTAAAACCTCCAGATGGCTCCTACGCCAGATAAACCCTGAGGTGCCAGTCCCTCCAGGAATACCATCCAGTTCCATTCTCCCATCCCATACTGCTAACAGCCTTTTTCAACATGAAAAAAGCTAGAATGGGCATAACCCAAATGTCCCTAAAGATTGGGAGAAGGGTCATGGGAGAAGGAGGAGTTATAACAGAGAAGTTAGGATTTAACAAATGAGTGTGCCTACTGAATCATTATATTGATATTTCTTTTTAGTCTTTAGTGTCTTGGAGCAGATAGAAGGAAAAACCATACCAAACTTTGAAATCTGTTTTAAAACTACCTGTTAAAATAAATATACTTTGAAATTTATTGCTTTTTGGTATATATATGCTATATTTCACAATAAAAAATGTTAAAAAGACCACACACACACACACACACACGTGGGAGCCAGACATTCCTGGGTTTGAATCCTAACTCTAGTTACAAATTATATACTCTTGGGGAAATAAACTTACACATTACCAGGCGCTATTCTTAGGTTAATTTGTTAAATCCTCACAATGACCCCAAGAGAAAAGTGAGGCTTAGAAAGGCTTAAGCAATTTTAATACATAGTAAATGACATAGTTGGATTTAGACCCAGGGTGATTTTATTACAAAGCTTGTTACTGTCCACTGGTCTGGAAACTTCGTGAGGACAGAAATCATGTCTGTTTTGTTTATTTGCATGTCCAGGGCCTGGCACAGAGTGATCTGTTAGTAACTAGTAATTGGATGAATGAATGAACATATGAATGAAGAAATAAACTAAATGTTTCCCATAAAGAACCATTTGTGTATAGCATGAAAACATTATGAACTTTTCTCTTAGTTTAAACAAACTTCAAAGTAATGGACTTCTAAGGCACCTTTCTGGTTGCCTGATGTCCACTTTAGCAATTATTATTTTTTTTTACACCTCTCTGTCTCAACAAAGTAAATTAAAAGATATATTTTATCACTATTAAAAAATAAGAAAGGGGGTGGTGCAATGGTGGCTCAGTGGCAGAATTCTCACCTGCCATGCCTGAGACCTGCATTCGATTCTCAGTGCCTGCCCATGCAAAAAAAGAAAGAAAGGGTATTTGAGGCCAAAGGGAAAACTTGAAGAGAAACTGATTTTCTAGGGTCATTATCAGCCCTGGATATAGGCTTTAGAGACTGGGGCTGGGAACTTCACGCCTATGTAGAAATAGGAGGAAAGGCTTAAAGGGAAAATTGAGATGGGGTCATTTATGAAAAGAGAACAGAAAATATTTGCCCACTGGCTTGGAGAAGTGACAAGGAAACTAGCTGTTCATCTGGAGGAGAGTTCCCTGTGACAAACTGAAATTAATCCTGTGCTACAGGCTGCGATATAATCCAGCATTAACACCCATTAATCCTTAATTCCAGATTCTAAGCAGAAAAATTAACATAAAAATTGGTCTAAGTCATAAAAGAATCCTGGGTCCCCAACAGAATAAATTACAAATCATTCTTAAGGAGCCTGGCATAATTACTGCAGAAAATCACTTGAAATCTCATCATGCAAAGACAAAATTGGATCATGTGTTGGGAAAATTACCTCTAGGCATTTTCCTACATATAAATTCTTTTTTTTACATAGTTGCAACCCTAGAATTTTAAATCATGAAACACAAGATTTTCTGCATGAAATTTAAGTCACTGAACATAATTGAAATCCTGCAGTAAACATTTTTCCCTGAATTGCCGCACTCTCTTCTGACATGGCAAAAGTCTTGTTTCCTCTTTCTACCTCAGAAATAGGGCTATCTTTCAGCTGTCACAAGGGAAAAAAAAAGCTTCCTAACAAAAGTGGATTTTAGAGAAGGATGGAGAGAGGAAATATGACTCAGTAAGCTCCTGCAGGGATGCTGCTGGCTCCAGTATAGAGTGAGACGTGAAAAATCATCATTCTACTCTGTTGATTTACATGCAGTATTTCTCTCAGTAAAAGGGTTTCTCTTCAACTCAACACTCTTCACATCTGAGTATCTTGATTTCTGGCTTCATGTCTAATTAGATAGAAAGATAGATATTTCCCCTAGTATCTTGGATATTTGTGGAAGGGGTTATACGCCTGGAGGTTGTCTGGATGAGCTCAGTGTTGCCCTTCTGTTTGCCCTGTGGAGGAGTCAGAGTGGGGGCCTGGCTGGGGCAGGATGTGTGGGCATGAATGACAGCTGCTATCAAGTAGCTTCAGTCTCTTTTTGGAATTCTTTGTGAGTCCATAGTCATTAATGCACTATGTTTCCTTGAGCAGGGTGAATGGCTTCTACCCTCTGGCAATGATGAGCTCTACTTATGCCAGGTGTGGATGGTTTGGGGAGGCCAGCCACTCATCTCTCCCCAACAGATTCTAGCCAATTGAGGACAGACACAAAAGCCAAGTGGGGATTGAAAGGTAGCATCCATTTTTTAATGATAAAACCTGGTCTGAAGATTTCCACAGTGCCTCCTCTTAAAAGTAGGCCTCCAGACTCTTAAGACTCTGACCTCCCCAGCTAGTTGCAAAAGGAGAAATTGGAACAGTGAGAGCTGGTGGCACGCTGTATCTGCCAAGTCTGCTTATTGCTCTGTGGTAGACATTCCCAGTGCTCATCAATATGAGCATCTGTCTCTTCCTCAATGCATGGAAGATGATATTTCTCAGCCCTCTTTGCAGCTTGGCTGAACTGTGTGACTAGCTCTAGCCAGTGGTATGCAGCAGTAACTGTTTGGCTGAAGCACTGAGGGCAGTTTTATGCTCTCTGGCTGGAGTCCAGTGACACAAGATTTAATCTACCTGGAATGCTGAGCCACCACCTGGAAAACAGTAACCCTGGAGACATTCCCAGACCCAAATCAGACTTTGCTAAGTGTGCTGATTTGAAGCTATTATGTACCCCAGAAAAGCCATGCTCTTTTAATCCTTTTCCAATCTTATGGGTGCAGATCTATTGTTTAGGGTGGGACCTTTTGATTAGATTGTTTCCATGGAGATGTGACCCACCCAGTTGTGGGTGGGACCTTTTGATTAGGTGGTTTCCATGGAGATGTATCTCCACCTATTAAAGGTGGGTTTAAATCTGCTTACTGGAATTCTTTAGGAGGGAGCTATTTTGGAAAAAGCTCAGAGCTGACACAGACAGAGATGTTTAGAGATGCAGAAAGAAAATGCCCTCAGGGAAGCTGTTTGAAACCAGAAGCCAAAGGACCAGCAGATTTCTGGCTGACAGAGGTCTTCTGGATGCCATTGGCCTTTCTTGAGTCAAGGTATCTTTCTCTGGATGCCTCAGTTTGTAATTTTTATGGCCTTGGAACTGTAAACTTGTAACTTAAAAAAATCCCCATTATAAAAGCTAATCCATTTCAGGTATATTGCATTCTGGCAGTATTAGCAAACTAAAATAGTGAGTGAGGAGTAAACTTTGGTAGTGTTAAGCCACTGGGATTTTGGTGCTAATTTTTACTACAGCACATCAAAGCTTATTCTAACTGATATATGCATGAGACTAGAAGTGCTAAAACCTACCTTTCCTTGGACTGTTGTCCAAGAGGGCAAAAAAATGAAAAAGATAGTGATTGTCAATGGAGACATCTTCTTGATAACATAGTGCAATGAATGCCAGACTGTCCAATCATATTAGCTACTTGGCCCAAGTGAATGGGCAGGGATATGTTATCACAATGCGCTTCCCTTTAGGGATGCAAATCAGAAATCCTGAGGTGAATATTGTGTGGTTTCACCCTTGAGAATGAGGGTCTGTTTCTCCCCATCAGGTAAACCACTGAGATTAGCAGAGGAACTAGCCGAGGGTGAAGAAAATCTACAATGGATGGTGCAGAAGAGGGATGAGAGTATCCGTTATGACCTCTGATCAAATGCAACAGTAAGAAGTATAGCTTGTCTCACTAACCCTTTTTGCCATGACCAGCACAGCTCAGTGTCAGGACTGAAGGGAGGTGACAGGGAATTGAGAAAGAAACACAAGAGATAGAGATATAGTTCAAGCTGGTAATAGGTGGGACTCTGAGCTTGGCTGGAGCCTCAAAGACCCCAAGAGGTTCAGCATGGCTTATTTTATAATAGGGCTGCCAGGTAAAGAAAGTAAAAAATGTAACTAAAGAACCAGGGAGGAGGAAGCAGGAGCTGAACCATCTGCTTACTGTGATGGGAGGAGTCTAAAAGTTACACATATTTCCTAAGGCTTCCTTGTGCCCCAGACTCAAGCAGCTTTACAACATGTTAGTCTTTTCAGGACATCAGGAGACTTTTCCCACGGCGACAGCTTTGCTATATCTCTGCAGTGAGCATCTGACCTCTGTCTCACCTGTGCCTGACACCTTCTAAGTGCCCCAGGAAACAAGATCTGCCAGAGTCTCAGGGAAGCTGTTTTCAGATGGGTCAAACTTACAATACAACACAAATGAGTGTAAATGGTACCTTGGGTGAATTCTGAGATGCTCCTCCCAGATCTCCAATGCACCCATTTCCCAGCTGATGGGAATATCAGCACTTACAAATCACAACTGTCTGTCACTGGGAATTGTTCTGCTGTAGGCAACTGCCTTGCCCAAAGCTTTGCCTTTTCCCCACTGATGGCCTAGGATCAATGATTGGGTGATATGGGGATACAAAGTCCTGGCTCATTTATCTCAATTTGGGATAACCTTGAATGTCTTCCTGGCTCCAGATCTCCCATAGGATAGGCTGAGGCCTCAGGTGTGATCACTTTGCAGGTCAGCTTCTCTCCCTTGCCTTTTCCTGATTTCCCCATTTCCTTACAGGTCTATCTCCTGAGAACACAATAAGCCTTCTCCTCAATAAACCTTCTCCATGCCTTTCTCTATCTCAGTATCTGGTCCCAGGGAAACCAACCTAAGTCAACTTACCTTTGTGAAAAGTTTAAAGGGCTAGCATACATTGCCTCAGTAGACAGAATATAGGGAAGGAAATGAACAAATATGGTGAGTGCCTAATATTTGCTGTGCCCTGAGCTAGGTTATTTTTCTCATGATATTCTCACATCCTGGTATGGAAACTGAGCTTAAGGAGAGATTTTCCCAAAGTCATTCCTTGACTGACTGGAACTAACCTATTTTTCTTTTCTCTAATGTGAGAAGTTTTTCTAGAAGAAAATGTGTTGTATTCAAAATCTCATCAATATGGCCCTGGTCCCAAAATATAGTCTTTTATTTCAAAACCTCTGTTAACTGGAATAGGGCATGGAGTATTCTATTTCCTCAACTTTAATTTGTTAAATTAAAAGTTTTCCTCTAGTGCATGTGGGTAAGTATATGGGCCCACTTTCCTGCTTTAATTTAGTGTAGCAAATAACCCAAACTGTCTTTGATTATTGAGAACCTTACCTTTTTTTTTCATGAGCATCCTCTTGCACGTCAATTTTTTTTTAAATACTAAAGAAAAAACACCAAACAAATGCAAACATTCTTATTTTGATCATTCTGTTCTACATATATAATCTGAGAACCTTATCTTAGGGTAATTATGTATTTCCATGCAAGGTTCCTGTAAATACAGAAGGTCTAGGAAATTGAGAAGAATATGTATTGATTGCAAGATATTACCTGAAATTTATTATGAAGAAAACTTTAATATCACTTTTTAGCTGTGATACTTTCCCTTAAAAATAGCATTTGTGAACAAAACACAATAAAACTTGGTTAATGAAAGGTTTTAATTAGCTATGGTCTAGTTAATTGATGTTTTACTGAACAGAATAAAAACATTCTAAATTACGTGTTATTAGATGCCTTGGGATAAAGAAAGAAACAAAACAAAAAGTCCTTAGCATTTAAGAAAAAACAAACAAACAAACAGAGCTGAGTGGAGGTCTCAGTGTGGGGCAACCCTTTTTTTAATGTACAGATACATTTTTAACCTCCTAGCAGCACACGTATGGCTAGTTGCTTTCATAAAAGCGCAATTTTTGGAGCACCTCTCTTGAGTTAATAATTTTGTTTGCTTTTCTTTTTCATTGATCATTATCACTTTCCTTTGGGCACTTGTAGGGCTGGTCAGTTTCAATGCAGAAATTGCTATATCTCTTCCTGGTAAGCTCCCGCTGTTTTACATGTGGAATTTTCCATTGAGAGCTGCCTGTGGAGTTCCCACAAAAGAAGAACAAGACCTAAGAAAATGAAAGATGCTACCATTGTCAAGGGGAAGCTTTGACTCTATTAGTAATTTAAAAGACCCCCAAGTCCATGAAAATAGAAAGTTTACTCTTAACTTCAAACCTTTTCCATTTTTTAGAAGAAAGAAAGAAACCAAGGATTTTTATTGACTACACAGCCTGTGTGAAAGGTAAAATAACTCTGACAAAAGAGATTGATGAGAAGAGATCTTTAGGGTATAACTTCTTTGAAAAAAAAAAGTAAAGTTAAATACAGAAAGATCAACTCTGGGTGCATGGATTCTGGAGTCAGTTTGCTTAGTTAAAATATTGTTCCATTTCTTACTATATGTGTGAGCTTCCTGATCCAAAAAATAAGAATGATAGCTGTATCTGACTCATCTACTTTTCTCAAGGTCCAATTCATTCATTCATTTATTGTTCCAGGTCTGTAGTTGGTCCTGACTCTTCAACTGTGAACACGCCCTGGTTCCATCAAGCAGGAGCTAACAATCTGGTAGGCGAGGCAGTTCTGGAGGCTAAGCTAACTTCCAAGCTTGCAGCTCTGGAGCCCAAGCTAACTTCTGGTTATTAAGTGGGCCCTCTCAATGCTGCTCACCACCGTGCAATTGAAAGGGCTTGTTTTAGCTTCCCTTTCCACATCACTACAGCCTTACCATCTGCTGGAAGGAATTCTCTGCTCCTTCCTCTGACTGCAGAGGTCCCACCACTCAGTGTTTCTTTTACGATGACCCAGGCTCCTCAAGATAAAGATAGTGAACTGTGTTCAGCTCTAAAATTCTTTCATTTTGTTTGCAAAGAACTGGCTATATGTGTACTGGTCCAGTTTAATGGTCTCAAAAGAAGGCATCTGAGAGAAGTCCAGAACCTTCAGTGTACAGTAGAGCAAGCTGAGGTCCAGAGAGTATATGTACCCACAATCACACAGCTGGCCTTAAGGCAGGGTTGCGGTGGCTCAGACCACAGGTCGGGTCTCCTATTGCCCAGTTAGGGGCTTTTCCCACTAACTCCTCCTGATCCTGGATGACTTGAATTGTCCATAAAAGAAGAATATGGTTTCCCAGGGGACAGATGGGAAAAAAGAAGTATCAGTAAAGATGTATCACCAATGATTTTCCTGCTTATTTTTATTATTCTACTCATATCAGAGGTGAGGCAGATTCTTTAAGCCACTCCTTTGAAAATATGAAATGCTAAAAATAGAAACAGCTGATGTTACACAGAGCTAAATACCAAGGCTGGCCTTTAGCATTGGTATAAGAAGCATGTTTCTTCATATCAGGCATAAAATTTCCTTAAAAATATACTGTAAAGAAAATAATCGGTAAACCTGTTTTTTTGTTGATAATGAAATATATTTTTCTGTTTATCTGACAAAAGAATTGAACTGAAGTATTTTGAGAGAATTGCCTGAAAACACAGTGTACTTACTGACTTGATAAACCTATCTATTTCTAGGGATGTTCCCTTGTCATGGGGAGATTGGAAGGACAGTACATGCCCGTGGGGTTTTTGTTGTTGTTGGAAGTTGTTCTGTTGAGGATTTTGTTGTTGTTGTTGTTTTTAAAGACATAGATTCCTTCTGTAGCACAAAACTGAAATCCTCTTAATTTCAGATTGCTATATTATAGCAATTGTGTATATATTATGTTCCTATATTAGGATAGGAAATGTGGGGTGGAGTGGAGAAGCGCCAGTGAAGTCTTTAGAGTCTGATGCCCTTGTTACTTCTGGAGCAGAAGCTATGCTTCTTTCCCCACCATAAGGTGAGTCGAGCAGGCCACATAAGTCCAGGTGGGCCAATCAGAGATAATGGAATTCATTCCTGGAATTGGTTTGTTTTATCAGGAAAGTGGTTAGGACCCCAGAGCTGAAACAGGGGCCCCAGAACTCTGAATAAAGCCACACTTGAAGCTGTTCCATTATGTGAGCCACATATTTCTTTGCTTAAGCCTATTAGACTTGGGTTTGATGTCTTTGTACCAACTTTAGCAGACCCCTGCACTTAAAAGTAAACATGTAGTCTTCTAGAACATCAGCTAGTTCTATCCCCCATCCCATATTATCAACCGTCCCTTCCAACATGAAAAAGTTAGAATGGACAGAGCCCACATACCCCTAAAGAGCGGGAGAAAGCTCAAAGGTGATGGTGGAGTTATACAGAGAAGGTCGAGTTTAACAAATGAGTATGAGTGCAGAATCATACTGATATTTATTTTAGCCTCTAGTACCTTAGAGCAGCTAGCAATAAAAACCTAAAATTGTGGCATTGTAACCCATACCAAACTATGAAATTTCTTCTACAACTAATTGTTGCGATGTACTTTGAAATTTATTGCTTTTATGTACATATGTTATTTAAAGAGAAGGAGGAGTATAATGGAGAAGAGAGGATTTAACAAATGAGTATGACCATGGAATCATTATATTGATATTTCTGTTGGTCTCCAGTGTCTGGGAGCATCTAGAAGAAAAAAACAAAAAATCGTAGAACTGTAACCCACACCGAAGTTTAAAATCTGTTCTATAACTACTTGTTAAAATGAACTTGGAAGTTTATTGCTTTTTTTGTATATATGTTATATTTCACAATGAAAAAAACATTAAAAAAAAGGTAAACATGAACTATCAGCCTTGGCATGAGATAAGGAGAATACATAAAGCTGTCTCCAGATGTATGCTCTAGTAGAACATATTCAGGCCTGTTTCACAAAAAAACCAGAAGTCCTGAAAGTGCAGCAAGAAAGACTACTTTTTTTGCATAATATAGTGATTTGAACTCTCTCCATTAAGTGCACAAAAATAAATAAACATATTTGAAATTAAAGTACTATATTAAACTTTTTTTTGTATGCTGTATGGCGGGGGTCACATTTTATTTTTTTTCCATGTGAGTAATCCCTTACTGCAGCACCATTTGCTGAATTTTTGCTTGTTTTGGTTTTTCATTTGTTTGTCTGCTTGTTTGGGAAGTGCATGGGCTGGGAGTCAAAACTGGTCTCCTGCATGGCAGGTGCGAATTCTACCACGGAACTATCCTTGCACCGCTATATAAGACTTTTTAAAACCTTGTTTATATTTAAGGAATGACAAGATTTTAAACTGAGAACCAGTTAAACAAAATGGAAATACGTAATAAGTTTTTATTACTAATAAATACTTTCAGATATCGTGTCAATTATTCTCCTAGCCAAAACGCCTATTTTTACCTATGTTGGTTATTTAGATTGTCTCTCTCAATCTCTGTTTCACTTTCTTAATTATAGAAGTTGAAAAAATTTTTAAATGTCATTGTCCTGGCTCCCTTGCTGCAAGAGTTATAGAAAGAACAATATTCAGTGAAGTGATGACCTTTCATGAGATATGAAAGGCAGAATCATGTTTCAACAGATTGTAGATGGACAATTAAGCTCTATCAAAAATGAATGCTAGCAGTGGCTGGATTCCACATTCCAATGCCTAGTCACTGGCTTTGTGGCTTTGAAATTAGCAATACCATGGATAGCTGTAGCAGCTTCCTGACCTCTGGGTCACTTATACAGTGGTACAAACTTGGAACCAAGCTCTACCAGCTCTTAAACTCATTTTGTAAGCATATAATTCTCTGTATTAAATTCCTTCTGACTAAGACACTTCAAATGATTTCTGCCTTTTGCATCGAATCCTGATTAATAACAAACATCATGTCAGGTTCCTAACTTAGGCATGATTAAATGCAATGTCCTTAATTTGTCAACCCTACTTCAGAGTCTTTACATGAATATCACCTGCCCAACCACTCAAAACACCATCAGGAATGTATAAAACTGCTGTCTATAGAATATATCAAGAATGCCCTCTTGTCTGTCTGCTCACCATTCTTGGTTTTCATTCACTCTATAAATTCTACTCTGAGTCAAACGTTAGTTTAGGGGTTGGGAATGCACTGAACAAGATAGAGAATAGCCCTTGACTTCTTAAAGTTTATAATCTCATGGAAAGACCCACTGAGCAGGTAATTGCAACTACATAATATTAATAACAGCTAATATTTATAAGTACCCCTAAGAGATTCTGATGTAGGAGGTTCACATACCACATACAGTGAACTTAATATGCTTCATCTAACCACCAATCTGCAGGTAAGAGTGGATGCAGGACCAAAAGGTACTAAACAGCCTCCTCCATACTGAGCTGTGGAATTGAGAGAGAATATATGGCTGAGATGTTTGGGAGAGGAAACATTTTCTCTCTCTCTCTTTTTTTTTCACTCAATACAAAAGGAAGGACAATTTTGGTAAACGTTTACAAACGTCTATTTTCAAAATCTTCTCCCTGTGGTCCCCATGATGCAAACTTTTTCATTTGTTTGGTTTGTGTTCAAGAAGCTAATTTCTAGTAGCCATGCTTCTTGAAGATGATTATATAATAATGTAGCTTTCACATGTGACTGTGTGATTGTGAAAACCTTTTGTCTGATGCTTCTTTTGTCTGCCTTGTGGATAGATGAATGAAACCTATGCATTAAAAATAAATAAATAATAGGGGGAACAAATGTTAAAATAGAAATGCTAGTAATCAATGAAAGGGAGGGGTAAGGGGTATGGTACATATGAATTTTTTTTTCTGTTTTCGTTTTATTTCTTTTTCTGAATTGATGCAAATGTTCTAAGAAATGAACATGATGAATATACAACTATGTGATAAAAAAAGAATGTTCATATTGTATGTTGATTGGTTTTATTGATAAAATTAAAAAAAAGAAAAAGAAGCTAATTTCTCATTCATTGACAAACTGTCACCTTTAATTTGAAGGAGTAGATAAAATATATATACATATTTTTGACAGTTGACCTGCTGCAATTTATTTCAAAAATATATATATTCTGAAAATACCTATTTGCAAGCAGCAACTAACCTTCAGTCTGACTAAAGTAGGGTTACACAGCTGATTCTCATATTAAATATCAGTAGGGTTTACAGTATTTTTATTTTCTAAATAAAAACATGTATATAGAAGTTCTAATGTTTTCTTCCTTCTCTGATGATCTCATGTACAACCTTGGGTGTGTCCTCTCCTCCTTGGAAATTCATGACCTTTAACCTGTTACAGGATAATGTATGACTTTAATTCATCATCTCCTTTCTTAGTAATCTAAACTTCCCACTTCAAAATATCACGATTGCCCCCACAACTTACTTATTCAACAAATATATGTTAAGGGCCTACTCTAAGTTAGGCACAGTTCTAAGGCACAATACTGTACAAAAGGAAATTCCTGTCCTCCCAGTGCTTGCATTCTGGTGGTGATGGAGTGTGGAGACAGGCCATAAACAAAATAATAAATATATAATATTTCAGGTAAGGGCTATGGCAAAAATAAAGGAGTGTGAAGGGAATGGGGAGTGCTGGAACTGGTTGGCATAGCTCTCAAGAGTTAGTTGGAACTCTTTCCAAGTTAATATCCAGTGCTGTTATGCTGGTCTTAGTGGGATATTTTTGGCACAGAAATGAGCAAATCTTACAAATAGGGTTTTCTTTTCTCTGAGAGCTGATCATTAATCATTTACCATCAACACTCCTGGGTGAGAGTGAATGGTTCTATATTATATAGGGAATTAGGGAAAGACTTGTTAGGGAGAGATAGGAAGGAAGTGAGGGAGAGAACCATTTAGATATCAGGGACAGGAAGAAGAGGGGACAGAAGCCCTTTGATAGTATAACCAGAGAAAGAAAAGCAGTGTGATTGGAAAGGTGAAATGAGAAAGAATAATAGGAGATGGATGGAGACTAAGGTGGGGTGACATTTTGTGGGTCCTGTGGGCTGTACTGAGAAGCTTGATGTATTGCAGCAACAATTGAGTTGCAAAATCTCCTTTTGGAAAAATAAGTGCCCTCCAGCTTGCCACAGCCCCTACAACTCATAATTGTATTTCACCAAGTCCTTCCACTTCACTAATTTAAGTTTTCTATCTAGATCCTCAAGGCATATGTGTTTGTGACCCTGTGCAACAGCATTTATTTCTCTCTATATTATAGCAGAGGTTTTATGCTGCCTTGTGTTATATTTTAGTTTTTAAATCCAAGGAAGGCATCTCCTTAACTGAACAAAAGCAAGGACTGTGTTTTTGTCCTGCTTGGTACCTGGGACAATGCCTTTCATATAGTAGGTGTTTAATATTTTTGTTAAATGAAATAGTACTAAGACTCGACATTTACAATGGTACTTTTTTGGGGAATGCTGGCCAATTGCACAGACATCCTTGTGAGTGCAGCAGAGAACAAATCATACAGCAAGAAAGGGCAAGTCTGTTGTTTTATAATAAAAGAAAATAATATCTCATCAGAAGGGTGACCACGAGAGCATGCTATCTGCCATATTCAACCAAAGGAAATGTCACTACTGATGGAAACCCAAGAACTCTGTTGCTAATTATCTTGTTTAATGAAATCCTTGTTTTTCTCCACAATTCTGAGTCTAAACTCATGGTTCAGGTTTCCTTAGTATATACAGAATACATATTTAACCTACTGCAGTCAACTTTCAAGTTATAACAGTTCACCTATCGTATAAGAATCTTGCAATAGTATTATTCTGTTTCTCCCCTCCTGATGTCTTTGCTATTTATAATACATTTTACTTTTATACATATTCAATAAACTCCAGTCCACATTGTTAATATATTTGTTTAAATAGTCAATTATTTTTTATTTATTTATTTTTTTGCATAGGCATGTAGCAGGAATTGAACCCGGGTCTCCAGCATGGCAGGTGAGAACTCTGCCACTGTGCCACCTTTGCCTGCCCTCAATTATCTTTTAAAGATAAAATATATTTATGTAATGATAAAATATGTTTTATCTATTCATGCATATTGTTACCTTTTATGAGTCTCCTTATTCTTTTGTGTAGAACATATTTCCATCCATTACAATTTTCCTTCTGCCTGAGGGCTTCCTTTAACATTTCTGGTAGTGAGGTTTTGCTGAGGAAAAATGATTTTAGCTTTTTTATTTCTGAAGTCTTTATTTTGCATTTTTTTAAGAAACCAACTGAGAAATTTATTAAATTTTAAATTCCCCCAGTTGTAGGCAACTGGAGAAATAAGAATCTTACCATCTCCAGAAATTAATAAAATACTTGAAAAAAGAACATAAATTTAATAATAAACATCAGGGTCAAGCTGTTTATTAAGGAGGCAACCACATATACAAGTTTGGCTATAGAAATGTTTGCAAATCAAATTTCATATGATCTAAAAGGACCATGCATAACATCAAAAATGGATATGTGTACATTTCATAAAAAGTTAAACATACATAGTCTAGGATTATTCTAGGTTTATACATACATCTGGGGCCACATGTGTCTAACTTTCTTTCAAAATTTTTATAAAAGTGATGTATTGAGATAATTTTAAAAAGTACCTGGCAATTATGAATGGCCACCCAATTTATAAAATGTGATTTCTAGGATATGAAAACTGATAAAAGCAAACTCTTTAGAGAGTGTTTTATATTACACAAACAACTTTTGTAGAAAAATGATCCAGCAAATGCTTGACTTAAGAACATTATATATTTTTCCAATTCTTTACTGCTTTTTCTTTTGAAAGATATTTTTGCTGAGTATAGAGTTCTAAGTTGGCAATTGTTTTTTCTTTAAAGAAGTTGCCCTACTGTCTTCTGACTTAATGTTTCCAGAGAGAAATCTGCTGTCATCCTTATCATTGTTTCTTTGTATGTAATGCATCTTTATTCTTGGCAGCTTTTAAGATTTTCTTTATTACTGTTTTTGAGTACTTTGATTATGATGTACCTTCATATACTATTCTTTTTATTTTCTGTGCTTTATATTTCTTGATTCATTGAGCTGTTTGGATCTCTGAGTTTATAGTTTAATCAAATTTGGAAAATAATTTCAAGTTTTTTTCTGTCCCTTTGCCTTCTTGGGACCTCCAATTACCTATATTAGGATACTTAGAGCTTTCCAACAGCTTACAGAGGCTTTGTTCCTTTTAAATAATTCTCCTTCCTCTCTGTTTCATATTGGATAGTTTATATTACTGTGTTTTCAAATTCACTAATTTTTTTCTTCTGCAATGTCTAGCTTGTCATTAATCCGTTCTGATGTATCTTTCATCTCACACATTGCAGTTTTCATTTCTAGAAATTATAATTGTCTATTTTTTTATATCATCCATGTCTCTACTTAATGTTTTGCATACATGGAATACAGTTTTAATTGATTTAATACAGTTATATTAATAACCTTTAATTTCATTGTCTACTAATTCTAACACCTGTGTTAGTTCTGGGTGCGTTTTGATTGGTTAATTTTCTTTCTAGTCATGGGCCATATTTTCCTGTTTTTTAAATGCCTGCCAATTCTTTTACTGTGTGCTATATGCTGTGAATTTTATCTTGTTATGTGCTGGGTTTCAGTTTGTGGTTGTTGTTCTGGTCTTATTATTTTGTGTTTGTATTTTTATAAATATGCTTGAACTTTGTTCTGGGATGTAGTTAAGTTTCTTGGAAACAGTCTGATTCTTTTGGGTCTTGATTTTAAGTTATCAGGTGGGATAGAACAGTGCTCAGTCTAAGGTTAACTATTTTCCACTACTGAGGTGAGATCTTTCACATACTCTACTGAATGCCCCATAAATTGTAAGGATTTTCAGTCTGACTGGTGGTAATAAGTACTAGTCCCAGTCCTGTGTGATTGAAGGGCATTGCCAACTTTTATCTTTTGGGATGGTCTTTCACTGGATCTTGGATACTTACCTCATGTGCCTGTGCTAGTCAGTGCTCTGATGAATACTCAAGGGGCACCCTTTGCAGTTCTCCAAAATTTTCTCTGTATGTAGTTCTTTCCTTTCCTCTACTTTGTACTGGACCTTGGTTTCTCCTTACTCTCACCTTCAGCTCTTCAACTCAGGAAATCTGCCAGACTTCTGCCTGAGTGTCCATTATCTATGCCATAGGCAATAAACTGGATCAATCATAGGGCCCATATGTATAGTTTTTTGTCTCTTAGGGATCACTGTGCTTTATTCCTAATAGATAATGTTTTGCAAACCATGGTTTTATATATTTTGTTCATTTTTTTGTTGTTTCCATTTTATCTCTATTACATCTGGGCCTGGAGCAGAAGTCATCATGGTTCATGTTTCTAATCTTTCTTTGGATTATGGAAGTATTTTTCCATGATTGTGAATATGTGCATGGGTAAACACATGTTACTTATGCTAGAGGGCAGATTGAGGGAGTGAAGAGAGATGAGTGGGGAGGAGGAATGCTATGTTACCCAAAGAAATATATATAGAGGCTGATAATCTCTTTCTCATAAGGATTCTGTTATTTTCAGCCTAGCGCTGATAAAAGCTGTCTGAATTTCTTTACCATCAAGATGATGGTGAAAATCAATGAAATTATTGAGCATTTACTATACCCTAGTGCTTTATTTCCAATACCTTACTTAATTCTTATATCGATCATATGAAGTCAAAACTATTCTTACCCCCACTTAACAGATAAAGAAACTGAGGCATTAAGAAATTAAGAATATCTTCCGAGATCATAGAGTCTAAAAATGGTAGAGCTGAGATTCAAACCTAGGCAGTTGCGTTCCAGTGACCAGATTCTTAGCATCTATGCTAAACTGCTACACACGATGCTATTTCAAGGTTTAAACCAAGGCTAAATCTCTTAGTTCTGGATAGACCTTGTTTGTCTTGAAAAGGACTGTAGTCCCAAAGCCAAAGGCTAAATTCAAGGTCCAAGTTCCTTAACCTCTCTAGCTTTGATTTTTCTTTTCTCCAATGTTGGGGTGGGAGGGTAGATAAAGTTTCATCTTCTAACAAGCCTTTCTACTTAAAAGTCTTATGTTTTCTTCTCCTCCTTCTCCTCCTCCTTCTTTATTGAATTAGAAATTAAGACTCTGAAATAAAGGAAAATCATCCACAAGACCATGCTTTTTTTTTGGCAGGCTCCGGAAATCAAAACTGGGTCTCTGGCATGGCAGGCAAGAACTCTGCCTGCTGAGCCACCATGGCCCGCCCAAGACCATGCTGTTTGTTTCTCTGAACATTATGCTTGAAGTATGAATGGGAATGCTAAGATATTCATATCAGCTGAGTGCTTTAAAGTGTGACAGAGTGATTTTCTAGTGAATACATATGGGCAACACAAATAATAGTCAGTCTGTCATGAAAAAAATAGATAAAGCAGTTTCCAACTCTTGTCAGACTTTGTAGGAGGGCATTTGAAGGAAGTAAATGACCACTCAGTATGGAAAACAAGCAGCAGGTCTCAGGGGAACCAGAGTTAGGATGGAACTTTGTTAACTCATTACCCTGGTAGGGCAGGAAATGAGGGTTAGAGGCTGAACGTGTTTTTGTGCCCTAATTAAGGCTGACATACCGTACCATCTTGACCAGAACATGGGATCTATGAGCTGGGGAAGCAGGATGGTGCAGAGGATCCAAAGTTAGTGTTTGGGCTCAGGTCCTAGCTCTATCACTCACCAGCTATGTGACCTAGGACTAGTTATTGACCTTTCCAAGCCTTTGTTTCCTCAACTGCACAGTAGACGTAATTTTTATACTTACTTCAAAGAGTTGTGAAAATTGAAGAAGACAATTAAATAAAGCATAAATACATTGTGAAGATTGAAAAAGACAAATAAAGCATAGTGCTGGCATATGTTAAATGCTCACGGAATATTAGTTGGTTAATCTGGGGTGTTATTTGGTAGGGTATGAGTGGTAGGGTATGAGTCAAGATCAATCTTAATTGACACTGGTTGGATGGCCCTGCTATGCCAGATATTAAACCTTTAGTAATTGGATGGCAGGCAGTGATCCTGGGAGAGGGAGGGAAGGCAGAGGGCCTTGGAAAGCTTGAGGCAGCTGCTTTGTACCAACTGGGATGCGTACAATTCAGTATTTTAATAGCTTGCATGTCCATAACCCTGAGCTTCGTTGGTATTCTGATGATGATTCTTGCAGAGGAGTATTATTTTGGAGGCATGAATTTCCTTATCACATTAACTTTTTTATGCTGATGACTCACAAATTTATATCTCCAGTTCCCTTCTGCTCTACTGCATACTTGAGATCTCCATTTGAATGTCTTATGGGCATCTCAAATTTAACATATCCAAAGTAAAATTATTGATTTCACACACAGAGGTCCTTCTCCTCTCCTGGTCTTTCTCCTCTCCTGGTCTTTCACACCTCAATTAATGGTACTGGGGACCTGGTGGGCATGTGGTTGTTATCTGTTCACATAAAAGGGACTCAGTAAATGGATAAGTGGAAAATTGGTGCTTCCCATGAATCCACCATTAGCAGATGAAGCATGGAGTTGGAGCCAGAATTGCAGTACAAATTGAGTGTGGTGGAGTCAGACACAACTGGACTCAATCCCAGCTTTGCCATTTGCTAGTAATGGCCTTGAGCAAGTAACCAAATCACTTTGCTATCAAATTGGAGGAGTAATAACCTATCCCTGGATGACTGTGTGTATTCCAATTAGTATAAGTGATGTGGCTGACACATAGTAGGCACACAAAAGGTGATGGTTCTCATGCTTGTTATTACTACAGAGCCATTCAGACAAAAGGTTTGGAAACTCCAGAACAGCTCTGCAGGCCAGGAAATCAAAAGTTGTGTTTTGTCTTCCTTACTCACTCGCCCACTATCTCTGGCCTTGAACCTCTGACCTTGTACTTAGTTTTCCTATGTTTGCTCAAAGCATCCTTCCTCCAGTGCCTTTCCTCAGAACAGTTTCCAGTGGCTTAATTTCCTTACTTTTGAGATGGAACAGATAATAATTCCCACTTATAAGGCTGAAGTACTTATGATGTCAATAAAATTATTCAGAACTTGGAAATAGGCAAAAGAGATACTGCACATTCTTTCCATGCAATGCTGCATATTACTAGCACTGACTCTGTACTAGTCAGGGTTCTCTAGGGAAGCAGAACCAACAGGAGGTATCTGTAAATATGAGATTTTACAAAAGTGTCTCATGCAACTGTGGGGATGTATGAGTCTTAAGTTCTGTAGGGCAGACTGTGTGGTAGCAACTCTGATGAAGGTCTTTGACAAATTCCCCAGGGGAGGCTGGCTGACTGAAGTGGAGAGAGAGATTCTCTCTTCTGGCTTCTCCTTTAAAACCTTCAACTGACTAGATTAAACATCACTCATTGCAGAATCTACTCCCCTTAGATGACTGTAGATGCACTCAGCCATAGATGCAAATGTGCTGATGATTTAAGTCCACAAAATGTTCTCACAGCAACAGACAGGCCAGTATTTGCTTGACCAGACAACTGGGTACCATCACCTGGCCAAGTCAACACAGGAACCTAACCATCACACCTTTCTAGTGATTATTTGTTTTTCTAAGGGGTTATAGCTTTGTTTGACTTCCTATTTACTATTGATTAGGCAATTTTACAACTCTTAAATGTAGAAATGAATGTTTGGAAAATTGATAGCAAGGCAAATGATGTTTTGTAGCCATTTGCAAAATTATTTCAGCTTTCTTTTGATGGAATGACTAAGTATTTGTTTCTCAAATTATCTTTTGAACCAGTCTTGATATCTAAGTGGTTTTCTCATTAATTAATGCATTGATGGAATTTTTGACCTGGGTTCATTTTGTACTTATATGAGAATTATGTTTTTAACTTTTTCATAATTGTACTGTGTAATAGGAACAGTAATAAGTACTCTTTAGAGGCCAATAAAAGCTTTTGCCAAAATGTGTTCCCATATCGTTAAGTATTATAAGAAAGAGTATTTGTAAAATTCGTGAATCCTTCCCGAATGATTTGTATCCTTCAATTTCTATAGCGTCGTGCCTTTTGTGTACCTTTGTAGCCATTCTAGAAATTCTCTTTTGAGCACAGAATGAAAATCTGGGTCATTTAGGTGTACTGTCTGGTAGGCAATTATGTGGATCAGTTGCTTTTTGACTTTTGAAAAATAACCTTTTCACCAATTGTCTGCTTTCTTTACAGGGCAAATGAGCTGTTTCAGATTGAACGTAAGGAAATAGGGCATTCTAGTCACTGCCAATCTGCTAGAATGCTTAAAACAGATAAAATGTCACCAGAGTAATTTCTGGTTGTTAAATTTTTTATTTCTCTAGTCCCACAAATTAATGGTAACAAATCAAATGTCAGTCACCCTTAAGATACTTTGTTCTAGTCCAGCCAAGCCAAGAGATGTCTGTCAGGATAAATTGCAGAGAGAAATAGTGCTTGGTGACATGATAAATTATGATGATTTTTAGTTTTTTCCCCCTCATTCTTGATTTATACATTTCTCCTATGTGTCAGGAAAGAAACCAATCCATGAAGTTAAGGTGGAATAGCCTGTTCCTTTATGCTGCCTTCCCATGTCTGGGTTATTAAAAGTTTTGGAGTTGAACTATTGGCAGAGGGTAATTTATTAATCCTGTATAAATAGCTTTCTTTTCTTTGCACAAATCTAACTGCAATGACTTTTGGTGATTAATAATACATTCGTTCCTGTCACCAGCACATTTTGTTCCAGTATGTGAGCATCATAACTGCCCAGGTTATTAGAATCAAAGGAAGTACATTCCTTATCATATTGTTTCTCTTGTAGTTTTAGACATGATCTTTGTTAATGGAGATTACATTTTAGCAGAGGATACTGATGTTAAACAAATAATTAAAATTATGAGGAATGATGTGGGCAGGAAGTCCAGAGTTCTGAAGGCAAGGGAACATGACCTATTCTTTCAGGCTCAAAACTTCTCATATTCTTCTCTCATAATCTTTTTCTTTTGCTTCTCTTACTCTCACTTTACTACCCACACTGATTAATCACTCCTTATCCACACCTACTCCTTACATAGTTCTGGTGGGGGTGTTTGAATGTCCTGATCCTTGATGATTAATAAAAGAGAGACAAAGTTCATCATCACCCCAGGATGCCTACACCAGGAGAAATGATGCATGACTGGGGGAAAAAATTAATGTAGCATATATATTACACACACCAGTTAGGAAACTGAACTCCATAAGCTCCAGGTTTATTTGCAGCTGAGAAAGGGAGAGAGCATTGTGTTCTGATGTCATAAAGAAGGGGTTCATGTGGGAGGTAGGGCATAAGTCAGGCAAGGAAAAATGGGTAGAGGATTGGTTTTGGGGGCCACCCAGGAATGGACCAGCATTTTCTATAACAAACCCATTTAGAATGCCCACTACATGTTAGAAACTGGTCTAAATGCTTTAGAAATGCTAATTCATTCAACAACCCTCTGAAGTAGTAGGTGCTAGTATTATCATGACCATTTTATAGATGAGGAGATTTGAATTATGGAGAAGTTAAGAAGCCCATTCAGGTCATGCCACTGTGTTAAACCAGGATTTACAACAAGGCTCCACTGATGTGGACATTTCAGGTGACCACATGGGCAGGCAGGCTGGGGTCTAGAGACCTGGAAGCTGGAGTTATAGACACAGAGGTAAGTCACCTGCTGTGCTGGTTTGAAAGGATTATGCACCCTAGAAAAGCCACGTTTTAATCCTGATCCCATCATGTGGAGGAAGCCTGTCTTTTAATCCCCATTTAGCACTTTAGGTTGGAGACTTGATTAGATTATCTCCATGGAGATATGACTCACCCAATTGTGGGTATTAATTAGAAAGAGATGTGACTCCACCCATTCCAGGTGGGTCTTGATGAGTTGACTGGAATCCTTTAAAAGAGGAAGCATTTTGGAGAGCCATGGCAGAGCCATGAGAACTACCAGAGCCCATGGAGCCAGAGACCTTTGGAGATGAAGAAGGAATATATTCCTGGCAGAGCTTCATGAAACAAGAAGCCAGGAGAGAAAGCCATCAGACAATGCCATGTGCGCCATGGGCCTTTCCAATTGAGAGAGAAACCCTGAATTTCATTGATCTTTCTTGTGTAAAGGTAATCTCTTGTTGGTTTCTTAGATTGGACATTTCTATAGACTTGCTTTAATTGGGACATTTTCATGGCCTTAGAATTGTAAATTTGCAACTTAATAAATTCCCCCCTTTAAAAGCTGTTTCACTTCTGGTATATCATATTCTGGCAGCTATTAAACCAGACCACCTGCCAAGAGGCCACAGGTGAAGCAAGGGATATCTTGCATCAAGAACAAATCTTAATTTTTCTAAAATGGGACACTTACTAAATTGTGCCTACTTGGGAGTTGTTAGACAGAAGTAGCTTTTCCATTGTCTTTAATGGCATGTCCTTAATTGAGAGATTGCAACTCAAAATGAGGGAGAATGCAAATGTATTTGTAGTTGTGAAATGCACCCATGGAGTGATTCTAGTCTCTCTGCATTATTATGTCCAATGCCATCACCATGAGGACGGGCCCTATTTATCAGGAAGGGAAAGGCTGTCTTTGAAGGGGAGCAAAGTTTCTATTTGGGATATTTTTTGGTTTTCTTTGACAGCAGGGGCTCAAATTGTTGTAGGAAATGGTTTCAAGGCCTTTTGTAAACCCACTGCAAATCAAATTGTTAAAGAGTGCTGAAATGTCCCTATCATTCTAATTAACAATTCAAAATCTGATTTTGAATTATTCATGGTGTTTAAATAACTTATCAACATGAACACAAATGATGTGAAACTGTTGCAACTAGAAAAGTTTACTTAAAGCCTGTAGACAAGTATCCTTAATTAAGTAATATTGTCCATTGGAGGTGGAGCTTCTGAGACCCAAAGAGTAATTGGAGAAATGGCAGTTGAAGAGGGCCAAAAAGTGGGGGTGGGGTGGGGGCCCCTTAGTGTAACTTCTCAATTTTAGAATGCATAAGGAGGCATTAAGCAGGAGTCCTGGAAGGTCTACTATTGCTTTTGAAGAGTCAAGTTAATTAGTTTAAATAGTTAAAGAAAATTTTAAAAAATCTGGTACATCCAATTTTCAATTACTTATTGGAAGACTGACAGGAATGGTGGGTGTGGATGCATAAATAATCAAATGTAGCAGAGAAAGTATTATTCAGCTAGATGCAGGAAAATTAGGTTAGGAAAGAGTGGAACTGAGGTCTCAACCTGCTGAAGAGGAGGGTACCTGAGCACCTGAGAAACCCCAAGGATCTGTGGTTACATTTCATATGCTGCCTCTACATTTCCTTATCCTCAAATCCTCAAAGATGAGGAAGAATTTTAGAGTAGTTGAGAGAGGAGTTCATTAATAAAAGTTTGTTCAAAAAACATTTATCATGGGTGGGCCACTGTGGCTCAGTGGCAGAGTTATCACCTGCCATGCCAGAGACCTGGGTTTGATTCCCTGTGCCTGCCCATGCAAAAAAAAAAAAAAACATTTATCATGTATCATTGATAAAGTTTGGGACTCTAAAGGTAAATGCTACTAGTTCTTGGCTCTTAAAGAGCAGGTAGAAGGTTGTATGTGGAGCAATGGAGTTCTCAGAAAGCACAGCAGAAGAACATAGTTCCCTCAAGACCCAGATAGACAGAGACTGAATTTCTGCAGAGTCTCAAAGTTACCAGGATTGGGGAGTCCACATGGGTGGAATGGATAAGTCACTGACTACACCAGATGGTGTTCTTAATTTCAGCAACATATATCAATGTCGTGAACTCAAGCAGGAATTAATGGAAGGCTTTCTTATCATTGGAAGGCAGCTCCTTCAATCACCCAAGGGCTAGAGAGTCAGGCTTTGCAAATGGGTAAAACTGGGTAATTTGGAAGACAAGGTCAAGGCATGGCCACCTAATCATACTAGTTAGTGTGGATAGCCACTATTGGTACCTTCCCTGATGGACACTGTGCCCATGCCACTGGAACCTCCTCTGCATCCTTGAAAGTGTTTAACTCTTCCTGCTTCATTTAAACACTCACCAAAATTCAAAGTACTGAGTGGGAGAGTCAGATTGGCTCAGCCTCGGTCACATGCCCAAAACACTGACGCCAGGGGACAAAGTTGAGCACTGTCTCATCTTCCTGATTTCCCAAAGTTGGGCTCTCTCCCAAGCCTGCTTCCCAACTCTTTGGGGATTCCTTCAAATAGGATGTTTCAATGCTGGCTGACTAACCTCTTCATTAGCACCCCTCCACTATCCAAATGCCTTGTCCTTCAACCATGTAGTATTAGAGGATGAATTTGTTTCAGGAGAGATTTGTTTCTCCCCTGAATAAGTTTCCATTGCGTCCTAGAAGAGATGAGGGGAAATACACTGTCCATGATACTTCTTAACACTCAGACATTTTGCTACCCAACCAAAATTCCAGAATGAATCCCTTAACCTGAGCTAATTCCACAAATATCTACAGAGGAGTTAGACTGTGCCACGCCTACCCCTTCCTCTTGCTGCTGCTTTACTGCTGCCTGACTCTTGCTCTTCTAGCAGAGCAAGATTGTGAATTAATCAACAACCAACCTATCAGTCAAGTAAATAAACTGTTATGTTAAAAACAATTAACACAGAAAGAGTTTAGTCAAAAATATGAGTTAATGAATATGCCTGTTGTCTGTTCTGCAGCAATAGCAAGTTCTACATTGTATAAAACATGGTCAAATTAAAAACTCTTGGTTAAAATAGAAGCTGTTTATTTTAAATGAAATGCAAAGGAAAGCTTGAAACCAACCAACAAGCAAACAGGGGAGCAAAAATTAAGGATAAACCTACATACTTTTGGAGAGTATCTGGTGTTTTGTTTAAACAAAAGACCCAGCTGAATCTTAGGCTATATACTTTCTGCTTTAATGGTGCGGAAGTTCACTAGTGTCTATTGGATCCATGCTATAACTGCTGTGTGTATGTATATATATAGATTTCTCATAGCCAGCGGTAACTTTGTAATTTAAAAATTTTATCATGTTTACATTTCTATTACTTGATCTCCAGTTCATACACCTTCAAAGACCCTTTACTTCTTACCGTTTCAAAACTGAGTTGCTTCGTTGACTTTCAACGCCTTTTATTTTCTTGTCTCAGCCAAACCACCCCACCTTATTTTCTACATCTCAAATATTTTCTACTCCAGGCAGGCATCTCCCTTATACCAAATGCTTATTATTGCCTTGATGTTTTAGTCTTTATCATTTTCCTTCTCTAGTTCTCCTCTCTTCCCTCACTCTTAAGGTCCAGTCCAAGTGTATGCAGCCTTTCTCCTTTCTACTTCCTGTTAAGCTATTGTTCACTTGTTCTTTGAATTCCAGATGGCATTCTAAATTTTCAAATGTTCCAGCTGAGTTGTGGGCTAAAATCTGACACTTTTCCAAGTGTTCTAGCCTTGGTACCAGAGAAAGTTCTTTGGTTTCAAGGAGATGGCCTTAAACTCACTCTTCAAATCACCCTAAATTTTAGTCCCATATTGAGCACAGTCAACCTTCAACAGATCCATGATTGGAAGCAGCTTCTTGGTCTACAGTTGGATTTACCCTCAGGTACTATGTAGGGTTGAAGCATGCTTATAGAAGTTACTGTGGCATCTTTGAGACAGCTCGAAAGGATCAATATCTACTAACCATGTACTCCAAACAGAATGCAGTAAAATTAGAAACTATGAGGAGTCTGTGTATTTTAGTGCAAAATAAACCTGAGATTGAAAGGAAATGAATAAATATCTAAACTTAAATGATAGTGAAAGCAATAATGTCAAAATTTGTCACACACATCTAAAAAAGTCATTAGAATGAAATGTATAGCTTTGAATATATTTATTAAGAAACACGAAAGAGGGCGGCTGCCGTGGCTCAGCAGGCAGAGCTCCGACCTCCCGTGCTGGAGGTCTGGAATTCAGTCCCTGGTGCCTCCTGCCCATATGCAAATTAAAAAAAAAAAAAGAAACACGAAAGATTTAAAAATAAATGAGTTAAACATATGGCATTGGAAAAAGAGCAGCAGAGCAAATAAAATATAGGAAATGAAATAATGAAAATAAATCAGCTATCCATGAAATGAGGATAAAGAACTACAGAGAGGATCAACAAACTGAAAATTGGTTCTTTGAAAGTATTAATGCAAAAGAGGCCTCTGGCAAAGAGAGATTAAGAAAAAAAATGGAAAAAGATAAAATGCAGAATAAAAGAAGAGGAACAACTATGGATACCACAGAGATTTAAAATAGTAAGATGTTATGACATCTATATCTAATTCATTTGATGAACTGGTTGGAGTCAATGAATTCCCAAGAAAAATACAAATGTCAAAATTAATGTTAAGAGAAGAAGTGAAGTTAATAAACCAGTAAATATTAAATAAATCACCTTCCCCATTCCCTGTCCCCAGCGCAGGCACAGATGACTTCATAGTAGCGCTATCAAACTTATAAGGAACATTTTATTCCTATCTTATTAAAGTTCTTTCAGGAGATAATAAGACAAAATCCACCTAGCCTATTTTAATAGGATAGTTTAATCTTGATCCCAAAACCAAGATAAAAAAAATAAGACAAATACAGACTCATTTCTGAATAAATGACTAACCAAATTTAAGATCATATTTTAAAAACATCATGATCAAGTAGGGATTTCCTCAAGATTGTAAGGATGATTCAATATAAAAAATATCTAACAATGTAATAACCTATATTAGTAGACTAAAAAGACAAAAATCTTATGATTATTACCATCAGTACAAAAAAAGCATTCTATAAGGTTGTAAGTTTATGTGTAATAAAAACTCTTTATAAACTAGGAGTAGAAAGGAAGTTCCTTTATTTGATAAAAGTTATATTCCAAAAATCTATGGCGAATATTGTAATTAATAGAGAAGCTATAGATGTGTTATGTTTAGATCAAGAAAAGGACAAAGATCTCCATATCAGTTCTTCTGTATTCAGATTACTGGAGGTTCTGGCCTGGGTGAAAGTAGTATAAGGATTTAGAAAAAGATATAATCACCCCCCTAAATAAATCATACTGTATCAAAATTAAAACTATTTGAACTAACAAAGAAATCTAGTAAAGTTTAAGAATGTGAGATTAAACTATAAACAGTAATACAGCTTTTCTATACTACTATTAAACATAATATAATAGAAATAAAGAGACCATTCACAAGAGCAACAAAAACTATAAAGTATTTAGGAATTAACTTATGCAAGAAACCAAGAACTTTAGAAAGTTCTGAGAAAGACATTAAAAATGACATAATAGAGGAAGAGACATTTATTTGGCTGGAATGACTTCATATTGGAAAGAAAACAGCTCTCATAAAATTAATCTATAAATTCAGTAGAATACATTAAAATTCCAATCAAATTTTCAAAGGAACTTGATAAGCCTTTTCTAAAATTTATTTGGGAGAAGGAAGATCTAAAAAACTAAGAGTATATTCTGGCCTTTCTAGAAATGAAAATATCCTATTAAGCCATTGTAATAAAAATATGGCATATGTTAAAGAAAAGATATATAGACCAGTGGGATACAATGGAAAATTGAGAATAGTTCCATGAGTATGTAGAACTTTGTATTCAATCATTCAGTCAATGATGTATAACCAATCATTGGAGAAAGGACAGATGCTTTAGTAGCTGGAATTGGGGAAAGTGGCTCACCAAATGGAGAAAAATAAAATGGATTTCTACTAATATCACAAATAAAGGCAGACCATATAGGGATTAAACCTAGATAAAAATGGTATAACTGGGCGGCTGCCGTGGCTCAGCAGGCAGAGCTCCAACCTGCCGTGCTGGAGGTCTGGAGTTCGATCCCTAGTACCTCCTGCCCATATGCAAATAAAAGGTATAACTATAAATTTGGTAGTAAAAAATGTAAAATATCCTTGTAATCCAGGGCTAAAGAAAACATTCTTAAACAAAACCCTGAATAAATACCTTAGGATAAAAAATGATAAATTTAATGACATCCAAGTTAAAGATTTCTGTTATGATGGATACTATAAAGTTAATAGATGACAGAATGGGATCAAGTAGTTGCAATGCCTAAAATTGACAAGGGATTAATATCCAGAGTATACAAGATAACAACTCTAACAGAAACACAGGCAAAGGATATGAGTAGACAATTTAACCAGAAGAGGAAACCCAAAAGGCCATCAAACATATGGAGGATTGCTCACACTCAGTAGTAACCAGATAAGTGCAAATTAAAATAACGGATGTCACTTTATACATAGTAGCTTGGCAAAAAGTAGGAAGCTGGAAAATGACAAGGGTTGGCAAGGATGGGAATGTGAAAACAAAGGAGCCCTCAAGGGCATCTGGAGGACAACCTGGCACTTGGAAAACTACGAATATGCAAAGACGTATGGGAATTCTTCCTCAGCCTGCTTGCAGTGATGAAAAGTTGGAAACAATTGGGGTAGCCATCTCTGGGTCCATGGACAGGTAAAGAGTGGGGCATTCAAATTGTGCAGATAAGTTGCCCACCTAGCAACTTGGTTAAACCCTACAGGCATAATGATGAGTGAAAAATACAAGAAATGGGAGATATCTACAGCACAACTTATAAGAATTGAAAATACATGCATGTAGAAAGTCCCTTAAGGGATGGGGAAAAATATATGGAATGATTAAATTTTACACCAAGGAAACCGCTGATATTGTCTCAAACATTAAGTACTCCCAAATCAATAGGCCAAGTCCTTTATCTTGAGGCTTGCTCTTGCGAAGCTTAATTATGTAGCAGAAAAACTTAGCCTACCTATAGTTATGCCTAAGAGTTACTTCTAGAGGACCTCTTCTGTTGCCCAGATATGGCCTCTCTCTCTCTAAGCCCAACTCTGCAAGTAAAATCATTACCCTCCCCACTACATGGGACATGACATCCAGGGATGAAAATCTCCCTGACAACATGGGATATAAATGCCCAGGGATGAGACTGGCCTTGGCACCATGGGTCTGACAATGCCTTCCTGACTAAAAGAGGGAAAAGAATTATAGTAAAGTTATCAGTGGCTGAGAGAGTTCAAATAGAGTAGAGAGGCTTCTCCGGAGGCTCCTCCTATATAAGCTTCAGCTAGACATTGCTATTTATCATGGCTTGCCAAACCCCAATCAAACCATTCCTGCCAATCCTAGAGAACACCTAGGGCTCTGAGATTCTATGAAAGTTTCACATACTAAGATTTCTTTCCAGAAACTTACACCCCCCCCAGATGGGTTCCTAGGCCAGATAAGTCCTGAAACCCAGAGGGGCCAGCCTCTCCAGAACATCAACCAGTTCTACCCCCCCCAACCCATATAATCGACAGCCCTTTCCAACATGAAAAAGTTAGAATGGGCACAGCCCAAATACCCCCAAAGTTGGGTAGAGAGATCAAAGGAGAAGGTGGAGATATAATAGAGAAGATAGGATTTAACAAATGAGTATGACTGCTGGATAATTATATTGATATTTCTTTTATTCTCCAGTGTCTTGGAGCAGCCAGAAGGAAAAACCTAAAATTATGGAGCTGTAACTCATACCAAACTCTGAAATCTGTTCTATAATAAGTTGTGCTTTGAAATTTATTGTTTTTGTATATATGTTATTTTTCACAATAAAAAAACAAAAAGGAAACAATGAATGATATGAGTATATAATGTATAGTTATATAGATTATAAAGCATATAAAGATATAATATATGACAAAGGTACAATGTATTATATAAAGATACAATATATGATGTAAAAAAATACATGCCCGCAGAACAACAAAACTTGTCTTGTAAGAATACAAACAAGCAAAACAAACAATACACATTAAACACCTTTAGTTGCTTTCCTCTGAGGAGAAGGTAGGAATTGGGGATGGGAATGGAGAATGGGAATAAAAGGGAATTTTTAAGAACTTGCTTCCAGTAGAGGCAAGTTTCTTCTTAATTGGGTTTTGGGGGAGTGATATTTGATGCAGTGATCTCAGGCTGCCAATTAGGAAACACCAGGCGAGGTGTTTGGATGTGTCACCTCCTGGGCTCATCATCTTCGAGGCTGGAAATAGAATCCGAAGCTTGGGAGATTGCCTCCCACAGATGGGGTCAGAGGGACTAGATGCTGGGCTCCTAATTGGACATGCTGGTGTAAGAGAGCAGAGCAGGGGCCTTGAGCACAAAGCACAGGATGTATGTTTAGCCTCTGTGACGCATTTTAAAGAGAAAGCGAGAAGGAACAGTGACACTCTCACATCCTGTGATTAAGCCCTGGAGGTTGGCTATCAGTGCTGCTATTTTACGGTTACAGCTCTGTCAACCATCATTCACACTGTGTTTATAATTGCCCTTGGGCATCAATGGACATAGTTCCAGAAACACCTGGCAATGTCCTAAGGGTGTCCTGAGAACACAGATAAATATTAAAAGTAAGGTCCTGACTGCCATTTGTAACCTTCTCTGCAGTAAGGTGGTATTCCCCGTTTCTTGCACTTACACTCATGTATTGTTTTGCCATTTTCACATTATCTTGGGTGCAAGGTAAGTGCCTTGTGAGGCTTCCTCATGGCAGGAGGTATTAAATACTGACTCAGGTTGACTATCCATTTCTCTCCAAGCCCCCTCAAGCCTTTTATCAAGACATGGATGCCTTTAACGTGTACACCAGTAAGCCAGCCTGCACTGGATTTGGGCTTACCTCTGCAGCTGATGGGGTCTCAAGCTGGGCTTACTGTCTTACCCTTAGCATCCTTCTTGTTTCAGAGGAGCTTTGGGTGCCCTAGACAGATGTGTCAAGTCCTTTCGCATGCCTCACTGGGTTGTCCTGGTCTAAAAATTTATACCTCACTTTTTTTCCTGCATATTACTATTAGTCCCACTTGTGGGACTGGAATAATTTGTTCCTTTTTAGAGCATCTTCCAAGTGCTAGGTGCTGGGGATAGAAATGTTAGCAGAGAAGATCTGGAATATGCTTTCAGAAGGTTGCAATCTAGTGCGGAAGACAGAAAACAGTCACAGGAATGACAGGAAAGTCCTAGAGATTAAGGAATCCAGTTTGTTAAGGATCTATAAGAAAGGAACCTGTTTTAACTTATGTGTTAGGGATGGCTTCTCTGAGGAAATAACAAAAATGACATCAGCAGATTGAGTGGAATTTAACTAGGAAGGAGTCAGGAGTCATACTCCATGCAGAGGAAATGGCATGTGCAAAGATCCTGGGATGGTAGAGAGCCCTGTGTCAATCAGGAAAAGAAAGCTAAGGTGCAAGTGAGAAGGAAGAGGTGGGGCTTAAAAGAAATACAGGGGCAGACCCTGCAGGGACTGGTGGGCTTGGGCTGTTTATCAGAGAGTAGGGGCTAGTTATTGAAGGGTTTTAAGCTCAGGCGGTCCCTAATCTATCCCATCTCCAACCTGCTTGGCTGGGCTCTCAATCCTAATGTGGATCTTAGAGCACTCCTCTGAAGGGGTGAGTCTTTCTCCTATACCGCCTAGTCTCTAGATCAACAGCAAGGCTGCCATGTTCCTGATTTGCAGTGTCACTCATCTCCCCCTACCTTACCCAGCAGATGTGAGCTCTGCTCTGCCACAGCTCTGTCTTCCTCTCCTAGCTCCTGTAGCTGAGGTCCGAGAGAAGGGAGGGGCACCTGAATGCAGATTTACTCGAGTTAAATTTGCAGAAAGTTGGAAGACTTGAAAAGTGGCTGCTCTGCCAGGAAGCACTCTCTCCATCCCATGCCCCAGCTAATGAATGAGAGATCGGTATGCGGAAGAGCACACAGAGCTGCAACCAGGGCAAGCTTTTTCTTCCTGCTAAAAATGCACAACCAACAAAACCATGAGGTTTTAATGCAATTAGATACAAAACATAATTTGGAGCAATTAGGTGTAAGGCAAATAGCTTCGTGTGTCCAATTATGAAGTTGTGAGAGAACAAGTCCCACAACAGTCTTGTTGTCATTCTCAGAGTACTGTGTTTATAATACAGGAGGGACCCAAAAGAATTGAAAATCAAACAAATACATGAACATGCATGTTCTTGGTAAAAAGGTGCAAATAGCCCACGTGTCCATCAACAGATGAGTGGTTAAACAACATGTGGTCTATGCATACAGTGGAATGTTGCTCAGCCAGCAAAAGGAATGAAGTATTGATACACGCTACAATGTGGATGAAACTCCAAAACATGCTAAGTGAAAATTCCAGACACAAAAGGTCATATGTCATATGATTCTATTTTTGACCTAAAATGGCAATTTGTATGGTTCAACATATACTTTTCCCTAACTTACAGGTTGGTTGTCAAGATAAAGTCATCACTGTCATATAGTAAGCACTGAATAAACATTAGTTGTTATAACATACCATGCATTTTCCTACTTTTCCTTTTTTTGCCCAAGATTTCCTGAAAAGTGGGAAGCCTAGTTGTCCTATTGCGGCTACTTGATAAAAGTTATGAGATTCTAACTCCAAGAACCAAAGACCAGGATGCCCTGGTAAATGGGATACTTTGGCCTCTGACTAGAGATTGGCCCCTTTCTTGTTCTTAAAATTCTTTTACTGGATTAATTTCCTTGGGTCCAGGAGACATATCTAACCAATGCCTGAAACATGAGGATTCCTCTAGAGAAACATAGGGTTTCTGAACCCAGATATAAGGCTCCATGGCAGTTGCATCTCCTGTGAGTTAAGTGCAGGGTCTGGGGGCAGTCTGCTTCTTGGGCATTTGGGGAGACTCTGCAGAAAGACACATATTGACTGGGAAGGTGAGATGAAGCAAATCTGTTTACCTCCTGGGCAACTTCTATCCATCTTAGAAGTCCAAGTTCAAAGTTTCCTTCTTCATAGACTCTTCTCTGACCCTACCATGCAGAATTAGTCATGCTCTTTTTTAACCCAGCACTTTGTATTATAGTGGTTACAGATGCTCTCCTAAAAAGGGATTTTCTTCACTGGGCTCTATGTGGGCAGCACCTGAATCTTTTTCACTTTGTATCATTGATGCCTGATGTAAATGCTTGGTCCAAAGAAAATATCCAATAAATGTTTGTCAATAATTATAGTGACTAAATTTATTGAATGCTTATTGTCCTATTCCAACTCACAGTTAACCCTATGAGGTTCCTACAATTATGGTTTCTATTTTTTATAAAAGGAAGCACAGGCACAAAGAGAGCAAGTAATTTGCTTTTGGCTCCCCAGCTAGTAAGTTGCAGAGCAGCAGGTTCTAAACCCAGGCAGCCTGGAGTCACAGCCAGCATATTAACTGACTTCTCTTTTAATAGATGGATGAATCTTGGCTTTTGGCTAAGATGAAGAGTAATGAAGCATAGTACAGAAGGGAGAAATTCACTGTTGTAGGAGAAAAACAGGATTTCGTCTCCTTGGCCTTTGATTGCTATTGAAAAAAGACCCAAATCCGACTTCAGCTGGTGAGAGCGACACAGGCAATTTAGAGATTTCAGAGTTGAGGTCAGGAAATAAATACTCAAAAGGGACTCTGAAGAGTCTCCTTCGCTCAGAACATGCTAATTGGCTCGGCAGCTAAGATGTCCGGAGCCGCAGACTTTTCGGGGGTTGCGGGTGAGACCGGATCCCCAGGTCCGGGGAAACGAGGCTGCTGTGTTGTCTGCATCACCAGCGCCACCGACGTAGTTCGCCCACCAGGAAAAGCTGCAAAAGCGTCCTGACATTTAAAGCCTTGTTTCTGAGTCTCATTAGGACAGAGCCAGGAGATGAATGTAATGAATGGCTTCGACTTTATGAATACATAATATGCGAATTGCTTCCCCAGTGCCCCTTCGTGCGGGGTTGTGCAGCAACTGATGATTAAAACTGTGGACCCGGCCACGGGCTGAGGAGGCGGTAGCCGGCCTCGAATGAGGTGTTTGCATTCATTCATGTCTGCTGCTGATTCTCTGAGCCTCTCAGCCCCTGCTGACAACGGCTCTCTCGTTCTAGTCCCTGTGGCCAGGTGTGTTTTGACTTTAAATTCATCCCTTTGAAACCTGATGTCAAGGCTCTGCTGGCTTGAGAAGAGACCTTGCTTCCAGCAGTTCCACAAATTCTTCTCTTCTTATTTCTAATTGAGGGGAGGTTGGAAATGAGTTGCCTTGCAAAGGCTCCCAGAAATCAATTCTAATCACATCTATATAAAGGAAATGATTTTTTTTGGGTTGGTTACACTTTTGAAATTCAGGTATAGCAGGCTTTCAGTGAATTCCCAGGGACTGGGAGGTGAATAATAATGAGCTGGTACATCTGCAGGGTACCTCAAACTTTCCAGAGCCTTCTCTACAACTATTAAATGATTGGATCCTTGTAGGAACTCTCTGGGGTCTTCATCCTAGGAAATATTATCCTCATTTGCCAAGTGAAGGAACCCAGGCCCTGTGAGGTTGAGGAACTAACCTAAAGCCACAAGGTTAGGCAGGAGCCCAGTCTTCTAGTTTCTGCCATGTCCTGCTGCCTCCTGAATTTGTTTGAAGTGAGCTTTAAAAACTGACGGATTTAAAGATTTTGGGGGGATGGAGTCATGGAGCATAGCCCTCTTGGAGATAGGCAGGAGAGAAGGGAGATTGAATATATAGTCAATAATTCTGGACCCCAAAATGGGGATTAAGCCCCACCCAAGGTTGAACTTCAGTGTATCAACGTTATTTGATACACTAATATTTGATACAGTAATATAAAATGTTAGGTTATTTGTAGTATCATTTTTACTGTCTCTAAGTGTTATCTGCAGTATTAGTTACTGTTGTTGTTTTTTTTCTATATTAAGACTCTTGTTAAACCCCAGAAAGAATGTTTATTCGCTACCTTAAACTGAAAAATTTCGACTGCATAAGCAGAGGGCAACACAAACTATACATTCAGAAAATATTAGTAAAGATGCTGGTAAATTTCTGGTTAGGTTCTGTAGCCTACAGAAAGCTCTGAGTGTAAGGTCTCTTCCATGTTAAAAAGATTGATTTTCAAGTGCTAGAAAGATGAAAACAACTACTAGCTCCCAAGAAATTTTCTTCTTTTTTTTATGATCCTGATCATTGTATAAGAAATACATTTCAGATTGTAATCCAATATTTAATGCCATGTGCTATGTCTGTCTTGAAATCACTCTAATAGGGCTGTGGATAAACCTCCCATACTTTGAGAAACATGATGCATTTGATAGACTCCTTTGAGTACAGGAGACCCCATGAGAAAGCAGAACAGGATTCTCATTGCCAACCTGTTCAATTGTCCTTTTCCTGGAACTCTGATTGTAAGGCTATAGACATTTATGTTATAGCAATATTCTAAATCAGTTGATTTCAATATTTGTATTGCAATAGTCTGGATTATGAACGGTAACAAACAATCTCCCCAAACCAATTGCTTAAAATAACTTTATTTCTTGCTCATACTACATGTCTCTGGGGAGTCTCTGGAAGGTGACCCTGTACATCATTATCATTCACAGACCAGCTGTGTGAGCAACCAGCATCTCAAATCTTGCCCACAGCTATGGAGAAGGAAAGTAAGCTCCAGAAGGATCACCCTGGCAACTGAGTTTGGCCAGGAAATGATACTTCATTCCACTGTCAACTCATTGTCTACAACTTGTCACATGAGTCCAATCATAAGAGCCCGGGAAGTGTAATCCTATCATAGGTTTAAAGGGGGGAAGAACCAGAAAATATTTGATAAATAGTACTAAGAGCTACCATGTAATTTTAGGGTCACAGATTCATAAATCTGTTTATAGACCTGGAACTGCCCTCCCAAAACACACTGTCGCATGTATACAAAAATTTGCAGTCAATGTCATGGGATTCAATAGTGCTGAGGTTAAAAATCTCTCATCTAATAAATGGGAGGTAACTGCATATAGAAGGTAGAGATTTGTCAGGAAGTTTTCATTGAGGAGATAAATGAACTAATTTTTTTTTTTAATAATCAAAATGGTGGAGAAGAAGAACAGCACATTACTTGGACAAAGAGAATGATCTGGATGAAGATAGGACTGGGCAGATTAAGTATCTCTTCTGGCAAAGAGGTTTATGCACCTGGCACTGAAAACTCAAATGGGGTATGACAGGAGAGGTATTAGGGGTGTAAAAATATCAGAAGACCTTGAATTGTAGAAATTTAATCCATGTTGGTACCAGTTGAACAAGGGAGACTCATGAAGGAGAAATCTTAAAAGATAATTTGCTACTATATTAAAGGATTGAACCATATAACTTGTACTTTGTAGATAATATAAATTGGTTGCTTGATTTTTTTTTAATCAAACATGCCAGCCATTCAATCAACAGAATTTACTGAGTGCTGGTGCAGATTAAAAATGAAAGGAGAGGAGCTAATCAAACAAAAGTCATTTCCCTTGAGGTGCCAATACCTAATTTCCTGAAGAAAAAGACATTTATGGAAGAAGATTAGTGATAGAAATTGGAGAGACTGGGAAGAGATATAAGTGGATGTGAAGATACTATGCAAAGTGATAAATCAGAAAGGAGGAACTGGGAGGTGTTGACAGGGATTTAGGAGAGAAAGCGGTAGGGGAGTGGAGGGGAAGAGAACAAGTATGAGCTGAGGAGATAGTGATTGCATGGTTTAATTTGTGCGTCAGAGATTGAAACTAATATAGGGATATTGGGAAGGATGTAAGAAGGAATTGAGAGGAAATGTGATCAGTTTGAGTTTTGATATGCTTATTTGTTGAAACTGTTTTTAAGCATAGATTTGGATGGCTTTTGAGTATAGTGGTGAAAGAAACAAAACAAAACAAGGTCCATGACCTCCTGTCCTCAAAGAGATTAGAGTTAACTGGGAAGACAGAGTAATCTGTGAATCATTGTCTTAGTTTCCTGGTTGCTAAAGCTAATATCATGCAATGGGTTGGCTTAAACAATGGGAATTTATTGGCTTATGGTTTTGAGTCTAGGAGAAATTCAAATGAAGCCCTGATCAAGGTGATGCTTTCTTCCTGGAGACTGGTGTTCTGGGGCTGATTGCCTGTGATCTTTGGTCCTGGACTCCTCTGTCACATGCAATGCACATGGTAGCCTCTCCTAGCCTCTCTGTTCTCTTCTGGGTTCGGTTGACTTTCAGCTTCTGGCTGCTCTCTCTGTGGCTTTCTCATTCTGTCTGTGACTTTCCCTATGAAACTTACAGTAATAGGATTAAGACCCATCCTTGGCCACACCTTATCTGAAATAACCTTATGGAAGGTCCAATTTACAAGGGTTCACATCCACAGAAATAGATTAAGTTTAAGAACACGTTTTCCTGGAGTACATAGCTCCAAACCACCACAATCTTACAGATAAATGCTACATTATAACTGTAGTAAGTGCTAATCAGAAGAGATATGTGATTCCATGAGAGAATATTTTGGACAGATTTGGCTGAGTCAGGAAAGTCAGAGAAGGTCCCTCTGAGGAAATAGTGACTGATGTATTCTTTTGACATAAGAAAAGGGATGGGCAAGAGCAGGCAATGAGGTGAGAGGAGATTTCTAGGCAGAGCAATTAGGATGAAGGATGTCCACTCTAAATTAGAGGCTATTTGCAAAACTTATACTTACATTAAATTAAGCCAAAGAGTGAACTTTGGGGCCTGGAACTCAGAATCTTCACTCATAAGGAAAAGGTAATATAGCTGTTTCACTTTGGACAAACAGTGGCGAGGCCTGATTTTGGCCACCGGGAAGGGGGCTGAGGCTTGTTTGCTTGACATAGCCCTGAAGTGCAGAACTGTGATCCATAGGTGAAACTACAAGGGGTTATATTCAAGCCCAATACACAGGGAAAAATCCCACAAACCTGAGAACAGAGTTATCCAAAGATGGAACAGGGAGCATTAAGAGGTCATGAGCCCCTTACCCTTCATTGGAGACATATAGCATATGCAGGGAGGCCATTTGTCAAGAATGTGGTGGAAGATATACAAGCAATGGGCTAGAATAGAATAGAGGACATTTTATATACCTTTCCAATCATAACAATCTAGGAGCTAATTTGCACTCAAGCAAACCTACTTATATTCATGCAAGAACCAACTTAAAATGAAATCTTCATGTGCTGGGGAAGAGATATTGTTTAAACATATCAATGGGATTTCCATATCAGCAATAAATAATGGGCCAGTAAGCAAGTCTCAAGGAAAGTTGTATGAAAAGGTCATGTGTATACACTTAAGTTTGTTTTCTTACTAAATGGAAAATGCTGATATGAGCAAAATTTGAAAATGCAGGAAGATGAAAAATTAGTGTTTGTTAGCTAAGAAAGGACTTTTTAAAGAATGAGGATTCCATGTCTTTTGCTGGTGATAGGGATAAAATCAATCGATTGTAGTATTGGCATAACTTTTGTTTCAAGCAGTTGATTCTTTGGATTTCATATTGATACCAGCGTGATAGACTGAAATGATCCTGGTACTGCTGCCCCCAGTTCTAAGTCCTATAAGCAGCAACACTGGAGTCATTTGATTTCCTTATAGGATAAAGGCTGCTGGGGCAAACTCTAAATACTCACAAGGGATTATAGTACATTTAGGAATAATTCTGCTAATGTATGCTTTTGGGGACTTAGATCCCTAAGCAATTTAGAGTTATTAAAGACCCACCACCTAGGGCTGGTCAAAGAAAAACTCTAAGTTGGTTGTATGTCTCTTAGACCTCTTTTGATTTCATTTTTCATGGTACTTACCCCATTGTCAGGGCTGCTATCCTCTATTCTCGAGCCTGTATTTTGGCCTTTCAATTCTCAGAGTTCACCTGATAACCTTTCTCTCAGACTTGCCTTCTTATGCTGAAACTCAGTGGTTCTCAAATTTAGCGTTCATCAGAACCATGTAGAGGGGTTGTTAAACCACTAATGGCTAAGACCCTTCACCTGAGTTCCTGTGCAGTTAGTCAGGGGTGGAACCTGAGAATGTGAGTTTCTAAGAAATTCCCAGGTGATGCTGATGTTGCTAATTGGGTAGCCCACTTTGAGAATGCCTGCTGTAACACAGGCACTGAATCACCCTACCCATGGTATACCTGTCTTGTGTTCTTTTCTCCTTCAAGGTCAGAGTACTGAGATGACCTGATTTGTAAGTTAATTCCTGCTAAGGCATTAATAGCTGGGACTGTAAGAGACCTGTTCGTAAATATTCCAAGAAAAAATGCCTATATGTACAATACAGACACAGTGGATGGGTTTGGGGGAGATGGTTTTGGGTTGGGGAGCCTCCCTACCTCATAACATACAGGCAGATGTCCTATCTCCAGAAGCGATACATTCATTTTACCTAATAGCGCTCTAAAATCCTTGCAAAGGTTAAGTGAGCTGTGAAAAGTCATCTGGTGAGTCAGTGGGAGCCCTGAATGCAAAATGCTAAACTTTAACCACTGTGAAGATGCTAAACTTTAACCTTGAAGACTCTCTTGCATTCCTCTGGGCTTCTTATTAAAAGGAAGAGCAGGAGAATATACGTGGGTGATTTCCAACCTGAAAATGCCCTTATTAGAATATTTTCAGGGGAATATTGATATTGTCTATTTACAAAACAATTATGCTAGGAGAATCTGAAAGAATGAGACATTCAGCACTGATTTAAGCAAAGCAATTAACTTCTAGAGCACAGTTCAATGTCCTTCTCCCAGAAACCCTTGAGGGAGCAGATGCTCAAACATACATAGTACTAGATTAGGAAAATGGTTCTTGTTTTTAACTCCAAGCACCAGATGGAGATGGAGAGGAAAGCCAAAGTTTATTTAGTTTAAATGGTTGTTATTGAGGGTTTGTGAGAAAGATCATATTTTAATACCTAGTATTTACAAATGTAAAATAAATTCACAGCAGATATCCATATCATAGAATAAAAGGCAGTATCCAAGCCCATAATATGGCACCTTTGCAGAGCAAAATGAAGTACAAAGTATAAATCAATACTGGATTGAAAAATGCTCATTTTCCTCTTTATGTGCAACTTCAAATTTTAACTCAAATACTGGAAAAATAATTTACAAAATAAGGGAAAGAGTAGAAAAATATAAAGTCTTCTGTAGAGGAGGGACGTTTTCCTTAAAAAAATAAAAAATCCCGAAGATAATTTGCTAGCAGCGCTTGCAGCTCAAGTAAATAAGGACAATGCGTTTGCATATGGATAATTTTAGAGGATTAAAAGAATTACAAGATTGAGTGTCAGGAGCACTGGCAATAAGAATGAGAATGCTTTAATTAAATTCAATGCAGTACATCTTTGGGCAGCTACTATGTCCAAGGCACTGAGCTAAGCACGAAGATACAGTGAAATATAACAGTTCCTGCCTCCTAGAAACTAGTAGATTTTGTTTGGGAAACCAGGCAGTTGAAGTATTGAATAAAGTGTAGCCTGTTTATGATTTGTGTTCTCCAAACAACAATTTGCAAGGCCATGCCTTTGCAAGGGAAGTGGAAAACACTTTTCTCTCTGGTAGTAAGTTATAATAAAAGAACTTAAGACAGGAACATTTGTTAGTAAATAAAGTGTACTATAACTAGAAGAAAGAAGTTTAAGTAAATGTTGGAAGCAAAGACTGAGCAAAGTGTAAGCAAGGAGGATATAGAAGGAAAAGAAAGAAGGAAGAGAGTAAACAGGTGACAATGAGCAATGAAAAGTAGCCAAGACAGTGAGGGGCTGGGAAATAACACAGTGACTCCTTCTTGGCCATTTTTAGGCAAATGCTGGAAGAGCTCAGCTCATGAATGTTGCAGAAAGGACTTCTTCATGAGAGAAAGATGAGAGAGGGAGTTAGAGGCAGGGAAGAAGGATTGGGAGAAAGAGGGGAAATAAGACACATTAGTCTCCTGGATCTTAATTGCTTTCATATAAACAGAAATGAAATGAGAAGTGTAATGGAGTGGAAGAGAGATAAGTTTCAAATAAAAAGATTACTAAAGTAGAGAATTGCTTGTATAAATGATAGAAAAATCAAAATCACGTCTAGATGAAATTTGAAATTGAATAACAAAAAACAAAACAATTTAAGAAACTCTGATCACATAGAAACAAATTCGTCCATCCTAATTACTTAGATTTAAATTGTGAATGATTAGCTTGAACTTAACAGTACCATGATGTGGAAGCAAGCTAATTTAGTAACAACCATTATCATATATAGTACATAATTATTTTAGAAATGTTCAAGATACAGAGCTTTATTACTTTAGGCTATCAGAGCTGGCAATTTAGACCTCACAGAAAATTAGAATTTTGTAAGGAATTTTTGAAATGATCTTGTCTCAGCTCAGTGATAAAAAGATGAATAGTTTATGTTTAGTGTATTATACATGGTTGGTAGCATTTCACATTAACAAAAAGGTTGATCTCTCTCTATGTATATTGCATTTTAACTTTTTTTCCAATAGAGTTCTACTAGGGAAAATAGCTCCCTTTACAACAACCTATTGGCAACAATAACAAAAAATTAATGGCTTGTAAAGATATATTAAATATAACACATTGAAAAATCTATAAAACACTGGCAGCTGGTGAATAGAATTTTCCAAATTCAAAAATCCTTCTCTTGCTTGGAAGACATTATAATATGCCGCAAATCATCAAAGAAATGATTCTATCTAACATCAACTCTTGCTTTCCATCTGAACTGCCACAGATAGTAGCCCATTCCTACTGCATATGGGCAGTTACCAGGAAAAGCCCAGGGATACCCCCTGAGAGTTTTTTTCAAAGTGACTTTATTCTGGGCTCAAATCTTTTCCATATTAATTCCTGTACTTTTATCAATCATCAGAGTGTCTGAATCTTCAATGTGGAAATACCTTTGGAAAAACCTAAGTTCAATTCCTAGCTCAACTAATTACTAGCTTGAAGATAGTAGCCAGCTTACTAATTGCTGGGCATTACTTTCGTCATCAGTAAAATGGAGATAAAAATCTCATCAGCTATAGTTGTTATGAGGGAGTTATGTTACTGAGGCTTCAAGTACAGTACTGGGAACATAATGGCATTAAATAAATGATAGATATTTATCATAGTGTGATATAACTGTCAGTAATTCACCTACCCACATATGGCTCATTACCCACACTTTGAGCCAATGGAGCCAGTCCATCCTAGAGGTTGCTCCTGAGATCTTATCTCTATTTGGAGTTTTGAATGAGTTTTTGTTTGTCTTTTGTATGATTAAAGATGTTCTTAGAGAAGAAGTTTGTCTTTGTAGCCTCAGAAGAACCACAGCTACTAGTCCTTGATGAGCTTCAGATTGAAATTAGTGAACTAACCAACCTGGCCAAGATTGACTTCCTTGGGAGATTTTGAAGCTGAATCAACTCTATCCTTTAAAAAGAGCCACAAAAAGTTTTCTGGGGCTGTGTTGATACTAATTAGTTCAACTGTCCAACTGGAAATGTTGGACAACAAATTAGGTCACGCTCAATGCTGTTAGCCAGGCCTTGGTCAAGATTTAAGATGAATCTTTTTTGTGAGTATAACTAACAAGGATATCAGCAGGTTTTGAGATGGTGCTTGAGGAATGGAAGACGTTTACTCAGGTCTCTTTAACTCAGTGCTTGACCATGCTCTAAAACATCATTATGAGGCCATGTTGGATGGATTAGCCATTGGAATTGCATCTGAATGTATATGAGTTCCATGTCAACCCACAGATGGTCTAGTTTAGGAAAATGAGATTTCTTCACTAATAGAGCAAACAGGGAGAATCAAGGACTCCTTTTCCCAAGATTTCCCCGCTAAGATTTTAACTATTTCGTATTTCCTTGAGGAATTAAAGAATATTGTGATTTACCTAGCACAGTTAGAAATCATTGTAAAAAAAACCTGATGATGAAAAATAGCTCAGTCTTCCTTTTTACAGAAGGCTTTAAAACAATTTCCAGGTTGAGCTAAGTGGCTATCTGTAATGCTTCCAAAACACCATTGGTTTATCTCTTTCTTAATGATTGCCAATTTATATTAAATAATCAGTTGATTTGTTATCCCCCTTAGATTAAGGCTCTTCAAAGGCAAAGACTGTATATTATTCATCTTTTTATCAGCGGTATTTAGCAATATATCTGGCATTTAGTAAGCATTACAACAGGTTGAATGGAGTCTATATTAACACAATGGATAAATCGTTGGCTGATTATTCATTTAGCAGAGTCATAACAGATCTCTTATATAGCAAGCTTCTTTTGCATATGTAAAATATACTTCAACATATACTGCTTTTAATGAACCCACTCTTTAATAAAATAAAGTTAAAATATAAGACCTACATAAATTATTAAAATATATAATCAGGGCAGGCCACGGTGGCTAAGCAGGCAGAGTTCTCACCTGCCATGCCAGAGACCCAGGTTCAATTCCCGGTGCCTGCCCATGCACCTGGCAGTGCACAACCATGATCATGAATTACAAACATGAGATGTTAGGAACTAACTAATATATTATACTCTGGGTTGGTCACAGTCATAGACCATCTCATTCAAAAAGAAGAAGAAAATATATCTAGTACAACTTCCTTTTGGTTGCACATGGGTTCCAATTAAATATGTGTCAAGTTTTTCGTAGGGGAAAGACTTGTTTGTCTTAACAGATGGAATTATTTTCATCAGCACTTAACTTTGCAGCTCCCCATTTTGTGATCAGATATTCTAGAAGATACCAACAGATTCATACAGAAACTATCAACTGATGAAGTGCAAATCTTATTCCCAAAGAATGTTTAATTGCTTTAATTTAAACCAAAAATTTATAAATAAAATTCCTTATAGAAATATATCAGAAGTATTCTCCCGAATGCCTTTATACTTTTTTTCTTTCAGTAAATTGTGTATTCCAGTCAATGGGAAACATTTTGATAAACTGGCTCCTTGTTAACCATTGTTAAAAACTGAAAACATTAGTTTATCACCAAAATGGTCTATTGAACAATGATATTTTCTACAATTGATGTCTTGGCTAACAGACAATTATATCCACGTAGCTTAGTTAATCTATCACAAAAGCAGGGTTCAATGATGATATCATGATCAAACTTGGAAATTTCTTTTACCTTATTTCACTTATAGAAAAATTGGAAGTATTAAATTATATTGATGCTCTAAAGCAAAATTCCATGTCATTGGGGCCTTATGGTTGACTCTCATAAAAGAGGCAATTCTTCTTTTCAAATAATATATTTTTATTTAAAATTTTACTCATGGTCATGATATGAAACATGGATTTTCACATTCTGTCTTCACATTCATCTTAGACTATAACAGGGGATAATGTAATTTCTTTGTGGGCAATGAAGAAAATAAAGGCCTTGTCTGTAAAGCTTTATTATAACAACAACAACAACGAAATAAACTCTCACAACAAGATACTAACATGGATGAGATTAGCTCTCGGTTGGCAATGTTTGTCTGACAGATTTCTTTCTCACTAAAGGAAACAGTGCAGAGCATTTGATTAGAAAAAGAAAACTGCAATTTTCGCCAAGAAAAGACAGGTGGCGTAAGCATGCAAGATATTTACAAACTATATAAAAATAAATATATGAAGTGATTATTTTCTCTTGGGCTCTTTGAAAAAGCTCGCTCTTGCTCGGGTTTGTGGCTGAGCCGGGTGACGTCATTGTGGCAGTGCGGAGTCAGGCGCGGCGGCTCCCTATAAACCCAGGAGCTGTCCGGGTGCTGAAACGGCCCGAGGAGCTCACCCGGCGGAGCGGGAGGAACATGCTGTGGACCTTCTCTGCCATCTAAAAAAAGAGGTAAGGCTGCTTTTCTTTTCGATTTACTGGAAAGTTCTAAATTTCATTTTGTTCCCTTAATTCTTAGATGAGAAGAAAAAGATCGTCAAGAAAGCTAATATCTACAGAATAACTGGATAGCAACCTGCTGATCATCAGCCACTGAGAGAACACTATATATAAGTATATGATTGAATCTATAATCTGTTCAGTTGCTATTGGATATTTATTAACAAGAATGCTATTTGGATAAGTATATTGAATAACAGTGAAAAAGTTAACGATTTTAATGTCAATGCACATAAAAATGTGAAATTAACCAAGACATGTTTTATTTCTTTCCTTAATTTGTTTTTTCTTCCCCTAAGAATTAGATACAGAGCCAGGAATAAAATTTATTTGCTCAATATTCTTAACAGTAGGCTTCTAATGACTCAAAGGCTGTAAAACATGTTATTCATGTAGAACATGTTATTCATGGAGGCAACCAATTTTAGAATTAGTTTTTTTCTTTGATATTTGCCTTAGAAAAGGTTAAAATTAACCAACTACATAAAATCGATTTTCTGAATTGGTATTCTCTGAAAAGGTTTGCATTATTATTTCCTAATTTTGATGCCAACAAAGTACTTAGAATGATCCTGAACGTAGACTTATTTCTATTTCCAGGGTGAAATGTTATTGTGTTGGGTTATACTGTGGATATGATCATGATTTAGAGAAATTATAATTTTGAATACATTGATGAAAGTATACATAACTGTATAATGATTATTATGCTTTGATGGAAAAGAGGCTGTTCAGTCTTTTGCTCAAGATTTTGAGTAGGATTTCTTTTCTATATATCCCAACTAATTGGATTGCTCAAATTAGATATGTCCATCTGCATTTGTCAATGTTGTAGTCTAATGTCAGTAGAAATGATAATTTAATTTAAGTGGTTTTAATAATAGCTATGCAAGAAGAAACTAGTTTCTAGTTGTCTGAGTTTGAGAAAATTAAATTTGAATCAAACGCTATGGAGAATATTAAAGTTGTTGAAACCATCTTCACCACTTAAAGAGTTGCTACTGGAAAACAAATCTCTTGAGTCATACTCAAATGATGTATCTCTTTTGTTCAAACTGAACCTGAACTGACCAAGGGGTACCACTTGTTAGGCTGCTGTTTAAACAATTGCAATGAGTATTCTGCTTCAAATATCCAGCAAAGCCCAACCTTCAGATAATGATTTTAAAGACAGACACATAATCCCTGTTTTAGGAATACTGTAGGATAATGGTTTCAAAGAAGAAAATTCAACAAGCTTTCTTAAAATTGCATTTCAAATATAAAATGTTGATTTTTATTCCCAAAGAATGTTTAATTGCTTTAATTTAAACCAAAAATTTATAAATAAAATTCCTTATAGAAATATATCAGAAGTTTTCTCCTGAATGCCTTTAGACTTTTTTTCTTTCAGTAAATTATGTATTCCAGTCAATGGGAATCATTTTGATAAACTGGCTCCTTGTTAACCATTGTTAAAAACTGAAAACATTAGTTTATCACCAAAATGGTCTATTGAACAATGATATTTTCTACAATTGATGTCTTGGCTAACAGACAATTATATCCACATAGCTTAGCTAATCTACCACATAGCTTAGCTAATCTATCACAAAAGCAGGGTTCAATGATGATATCATGATCAAACTTGGAAATTTCTTTTACCTTATTTCAGTTATAAAAAAATTGGAAGTATTAAAATAGTTTTTCAACATAGGCAATATCAGAGGTAGAAATGTAAAAATCTAATTCCCTTGCTAATTCATATGTGAGGTTATAAAGCACTGGAGAAAACAATGAATGAGGATTTTTAAGTAGGAAGAATTTAACACATCGTCTGTGTTTATCTAAATTGGGAGTTGCATAGTGGTTATTTTAAGATTTTCTAACAGTATGAGTCATTTAAGATTTCACAGGTCCACACCAAAATAGACAAGCTGAATCTGAACATTCACAAGTTCAGAAATAGATTAGTTAAGAAAACTTATGTTCTCTCCGTAGCATCTGTTATTATTTACTATACAATCCTGAGAGCTGATGGAAAATATAACCAGTTACATTTTTCAAAATAGTCATAATAAAAGTGTTAGAATTAATGTGGAGGACAGAGACTTTAAAACATGATTTTTAATTTATTACTTTATTATGTTTATATGGAAAGAAGCCTCATTGATTTAGCCTAGGTGGGACTTTAGGAGACCCATGACTCAGGGTTATTATGGGATAGGCCCTCCAAAATTGATAATTTGATTTGATGTCAGAGTGAGACCAAGTTATTGCTGAAAAAGATGCATGAATGGGATTCACTCACATACTAATTCAGAATTATTGACACTAGCATGCTGTATTCTGTCATAATCAGTAGTAACATCATTGTTGCTGTGTTTCTCCCACAAAATTAGGTGGAAAATCCAGGAAACAAACCATATATTTTGACACAACATTAAGGAAATAATAGAGTGTGTGTGTGCATGAACATTTTAAATTAAGCCAACGAATTATTTTGCCAATGTCTTCAATAGGAATGCTATACAAGATAACCAGAACTCATCTTGGAATATATAATAAAAATAAACTACATGGTTTCTATGTGAAAATAAAATTTGAGAAATTTCAAAACAGTGTTTTGTTATTTTTTAAACAAGGGAATGCTATGCAAGTTTGATGCAAATGCATGACAATTTGGTAAAGATTATTCTGGTTAACTTTTAACAATCATGTATATATATTTATGGGTTTTAAAAAGTGGTATCCTAAATTTCATGTGACATAATCTCTGCTTTTTTTCCCTGTCAGTGGTCCATTATTTGCTTTTGCTACAAATGTCTTCTATTTTATTTAGTTTGTGTTAACTCATCCTTTTTTATGCTTTAAGGAAATCCTTCAAACATGGCAGAAGCTAAGAGCCACCAACTTGGAGTTGCCCTGTCTCTCATCCTTTTAATGTTCCTCATCTCCTGTGCCGAAACAGCTTCATTTCAGCGTAACCAGTTGCTTCAGAAGGAACCAGACCTCAGATCGGAAAATGCCCAAAGGTTTCCCAGTCCTGAAATGATCAGGGCTTTGGAGTACATAGAAAAGCTCCGGCAGCAAGCTCACAAAGAAGAAAGCAGCCCAGACTATAATCCCTACCAAGGTATCTCTGTTCCCCTTCAACAAAAAGAAAATGGTGATGAAAGTCATTTGCCAGAAAGTTCAAGGGATTCCCTGAGTGAAGATGAGTGGATGAGGATAATACTTGAAGCACTGAGACAAGCTGAAAATGAGCCTCAGTCTTCACCAAAAGAAAACAAGCCCTATGCCCTGAATTCAGAAAAGAATTTTCCAATGGACATGCCTGATGATTATGAAGCTCAACAGTGGCCAGAGAGAAAGCTAAAGCACATGCGATTCCCACCTATGTATGAAGAGAATTCTAGGGACAATCCCTTTAAGCGTACAAATGAAATAGTAGAGGAACAATATACTCCCCAAAGCCTTGCTACACTGGAATCTGTCTTTCAAGAGCTGGGGAAACTGACAGAACCAAACAACCAGAAGCGTGCAAGGGTTGATGATGAGCAAAAACTTTATACAGATGATGAAGATGATATCTACAAGGCCAATAACATTGCCTATGAAGATGTGGTCGGGGGAGAAGATTGGAACCCAGTAGAGGAGAAAATAGAGAGTCAAACTCAGGAAGAGGTGAGAGATAGCAAAGAGAATGTAGAAAAAAGTGAACAAATCAATGAAGAGGTGAAGCGCTCAGGGCCACTGGGTGTCCAGGATGAAGACCTCCGGAAAGAGAATAGAGACCAATTCTCAGATGATGTCTCCAAAGTAATTACCTATTTGAAAAGGTTAGTGAATGCTGCAGCAAGTGGGAGGTCCCAGAATGGGCAAAATGGGGAAAGGGCAACCAGGCTTTTTGAGAAACCCCTTGATGCTCAGTCTGTTTATCAGCTGATTGAAATCTCAAGGAATTTCCAGATACCTCCTGAAGACTTAATTGACATGCTCAAAACTGGTGAGAAGCCAAGTGGGTCAGTCGAACCTGAGCAGGAGCTTGACCTTCCAGGTGATCTAGATGACATTTCAGAGGTTGACGTGGACCGCCCAGACCTGCACCAAAATAAGATGCTGTCCAAGAGTGGCCACCCCAAAACATCTGGCCGTGCTATGGCAGAGGCCTTGCCAGAAGGACTCAGTGTCGAGGACATTTTAAATCTTTTAGAGATGGAGGGTGCAGCCAATCAGAAGCCTCCATATTTTCCCAATCAATATAACCGAGAAAAGGTTCTGCCGAGGCCCCCATATGTTCCTGGAAGATCTAGAGCAAACCAGCTTCCCAAAGCTGCCTGGATGCAAGAGGCTGAAAACAGACAAATGGCATATGAAAATCTGAATGACAAGGATCAAGAATTAGGAGAGTACTTGGCCAGGATTTTAGTTAAATACCCTGAGATCATTAATTCAAACCAGATGAAACGAGTCCCCAATCAAGGTTCATCTGAAGATGAAGTTCAGGAAGAGGACCAAATTGAGCAGGCCATCAAAGAGCATTTGAATCAAGGCAGCTCTCAAGAGACTGACAAACTGGCCACGGTAAGCAAAAAGCTCCCTGTGGGGCTCCTGAAAAATGGTGATGTGCCAAATAAGCAGTACTTGGATGAAGATCTGTTAATGAAAGTGCTGGAATACCTCAACCAAGAAAAAGCAGAAAAGGGAAAGGAGCATCTCGCTAAGAGAGCAATGGAAAATATGTAAGCAACTTTCATTAGTGGCCCTAGTTTTGCTCCTTCCACCCTAAACAAGTCCCAGCGTTTCTCTTTATTGTGTTGACTTCTATCCTGTTTACATTGTAAAATCTTTAAATGATGTACAAGCAGACAGATCCAGGTCACTGGGCAGTCTGCTTTCCTTACTCTGAGCTCTTCTCTTGTGTATGGATATGTGTAAATGTTATGACTTCTGGATAAAAAATTACTCGTGTACCTTATTCTAAGAAAGAAACCTATGATAGTGTTTAATAATGGATCTAATGGCTGTGACATTGTTGATGCTCACATGTGATAAAGAGTGTTTGATAACTCCCTTGAAGTTTTTAATATTTATTGAATTATTTTGTTACTGTCTGTAGTGTTTTGTGGAGTAGTGGAGCAAAAAATAAAGCATCATAATTATATAGTTTTATTTATAAGGCCTTTTCTATTGTGTGTTTTATTGTTGATTAATAAATGTTATTTCTGGACAACTTTGGACTCTTCACTTTGGAAAACCAGAAGCAGTGACTATGGAGCAGGCAGAGAAAAAAAGGAGCCAAAAGAGAAAAATGCTACCTTCCACAGTCAATCCAGGTAATAAATAATGAATTTTAAGTGTGTGTTCATGCTACAGGTTCATACGTGTGGCACCCTGTAACATGACACTACTCAATGTCTGCCCATGCCTTTTCTCATGTTTATGACTTCTGGAATAAGCCTGTGGTGTAATATTTATATAGTTTACCCTTGATTTATATAATAAAAGACAGTGAAGTCTCCTACACCCATAACCAGCATTTTAGAAAAAAAGCTGTGTATAGGACATCAGAATAGACTCCTGACTGGGAAGCAGCCTTCCTATTCCCGGCTTACCCTGGGCCCCAGAAGACAGGGCTACTGTCTCTTGTGTGTGATTGGATAGGGGGCTAGAGGACCCCCCCAAACTGCCTGTTAAATGAGTGCGCAAAGCGACAGTAGAAAAAGAAAAGCTGCCCTGTCTCCTGCCCCAGTGCTAGAGAGAATCCTGAGTGGGGTAGGCAGTGCATAATTGTTACAGTGTGCCTCGTTTCGGCATCCTAACATGCCAACAGGGAAGCAACAACAACAAGCACTTAGAAAATACATACAACAATAAAGCAATATTAGTAATAACAAACAAGAGAGTCAATAATAGTTGGTGTTTATAGAGTGCTTACTGTGCACTAGGATTGTGACAAGCACTTTCCATATCTTAGGTCATTGAGTCCACTCTATCTCACTCTAAAGGGGTCTCTTATTATCCCCCTCTTGGCATTAGAGAAAACAAAACTCAGAAAGACTAACTTTCCTAGGCTCATCTAGTAGTATGAAATGCTAAAACCTGTGTTAACCACTGCTTGGGAAGTGCCCTTCCAGGTGAGGTGTGGGACAATAAACAGGGGTTGGGATGCGGGCAGGCTCAAGAGGTCTCAATATGGCTCATTTCCAAGGGAGGGTGTGTGTGTGCATGTGTGTTGGGGTGGGGGTGGGAGATCCCTAAACTGTCAGAAGGCAGTGGGAAGGACTGCATGTGTTGGGGAAAACACTGAAGATAGGTTTTCCTACTTTATAATTTGCCTAGATTCTGTTCTGTTCATTTATCACCCAACTTCATAAACTTCTAACATTTGAAAGTGGAAGGGATCTCAGAGGTGATGTTCTCAACAGAGTTTCTAGCAAGTGATTTTTACTTTAATACTTCCAAGATAGGGAGATACCACCTCAGAAGGATGACTCTGAATTGAACAGTATGGAGTACCCACCCTACAGTAGGAACTTTCCCGCAGCTTGTCACAATTAACTCTCCCTGTACCTTCTGAGATAGATGTTATTTGTACCTTTAGAAACTCAGAGAGGTGAAACAAGTGTCATATAGCTGGCTGTTAACAAACAAGTAACTATAGCTATTAGATGTGTACCCTTCCATGTGGGCCTGGTGCTTTATCATAATGGAGCCAGACATGAGGGAAGGCCCAGAAACAAATTGGGGCTTCTACAAGTGGAGAAATCCAGGATATCTGTGAGGCTTAAAGTGTTGGGTGGATATTAATATGTCATGCATTGAAGGTGTCTACCTATTTCTCCACCCTTGGCAAATTCTCTCCAGTTTTCTGTATCAGGTAGTAAGCCACTCCAAGGACCTTAAGTCAACCCTATGACTAGTTCTGTACTAATGCTAAGCAGAAATGACAACTAGACACTTTCATTACCCATTGAAAACAGGGCCTTGGTGAGACTTTAAAATATTTTGCTGCGAGGTTAGGGAGCAAGTGAAAATTAGCTAACATGACACAGCTGATAAGGGGTCAGGCTGGATCTATACCCAGAGCAGTGGAACCCTAAATCCTGGACTCTTTCTGCTACACCATGGTGTATTTTTCTTTAATTCTCAGTTGAATTTGAAATTTCATGATCCTCTGGCAGTGACATTTCATTCATCAGTATTGGCAGGTGGGGACATAATTTAATTTGGGATATATTCTATGCTTGACTTCTTCAGACGTAAGTCAGTGAGCAAATTTGCCTCTTTACAGTACCATCATATCTTCAGCTATTGAGTTGTCAGACTTATTTCTGATCCAAATATTGTTTTTTTTTTCCATACACATTTTAGTAGATTGTTCCCTAGCATAAGAAATAAATCCCTAAGTACCAGATAAGTTTGGGGATGACAACTTATTCAGCTTTTCTCCCTGCCCAGAGACCTACTTCAGCAGAAGTTGGGGGATAGCTTGAACCCACCAAGAGGGCCACTGGCAGAGGAAAGAAATGGTTTGTATGCTAAGACTACCCCTCTCTCAGGGTCCATGCCTCTGTGAACCAAGAAACAGGAAAACGAGCTATAATGCAAAATGAAGTGTTTACTTGATGCCTTAGAATTGCAATTCAGGGAACACAGATTCAGGGTAGCTACACAAATTGTGTCCTCAGTTGAGGCATTTAGGTGGGAGTATTTTGGGGGAAGAAGGAAGAGAAAGAGTTAGGGGATTTTTTAAAAATAAATTTGTTTTCCCAGAAAGGGAGGCTTTTTCTATAATTTTGAAAGTTTTGCTTCTGATGGTGATTTTGTGGGTGGCATAAGGACTTTTCTGCATACACAGCTCTCTGACTTCATTAAGTCTCCTAGCCTAAGTTACTTTATTTCCTTTCACACCTCCAGCAGAAGGAGGCAGGTAAGAAGCCAGCACTCTCTATGCTATTGGCAAGTCTACACCGTATACCAACCCTTCCTTCTCAACACTCATGTTCTTTCCACCTCATCTGCTATGGAGACAACTAAGATTAACCTGCTCGTACTCTTTTATAACAAGACTTCCAACCATCCCTTCTCTTCTGTTCTCAATTCCCTCTACAGTTTATGTACCAGCATTATAAAAATTTATTATTATTATTTTTAACCATTTCACTCACACATATAATCCATCCTGTGTACAATCAATGGTTCCTGTTTATACCAGAATAATCACTAGTTGTGCATTCACCACCACAATCTATATGAGACTATTCCTATTTCTACTGAAAAGAAACAAAAAATCCCATATCTCTTCTTTATAACCCCCTATTATTAATATTTAGCCTTTGCATAGTGTCTTTGTTGCAATTAATGAAAGAATATTACAATGTTACTATTAACTATAGGCCATAATTTGCATTAACTGTATTTTTTCTCAATATACCATCCCATTATTATAATAGTGACATACATTTGTTCTTATTCATGTAGCAACTTTCTTATATTTGTACAATTAACCACTATCATTGTCCACTCTAGGTTTCACTAAGTTACGCTATACCAGTTTTTATCCTCTAGCTTTCCTTCTGGTGACATCCACAGCCCTAACTGTCCTTTTTCAGCGACACTCACACTCATCTTTGTTAATTGCGCTTAGAATGTTTTCACCACACAGTATTGAATCACCTTTTTGGACTCTAACTCCTACTCCTTCCCATTTCTATAATCTTTTTCATTATGTCCTTTGATACTCAAAGCAACCATCTTCTGAGAACATCCTTGTCACCTTCCTGCTCTAAGGGAAAACTCCCTTCTGAGGTTGCTGCTTCTCCTACAGCCCTCTTCCTTATTTCTTTTTGCTGCTTATAGTCCATTATATTCCCTCTTTTCTAGAAATTTCAACTTGGAATCCCATGTCATCATCCACACTTTCTTTCCTTTGTTTCCAGGCTACTGCACATGCTTGATTCTCTTTCTGTCTCATGGGCTACTCTTTCTCAGCCTTGTTTGAGGGGCCCCCCTTTTTTCTAAATAGCCTTGACCTCTAGACACTAGAGAATAGAGTTCAAACCATGGCCCCTTTGCTTTTCTTTTTTTAATTTTATAAAGACTCCCTCTTCTCTGCTCCCCTCATCTCCTCCCTTAGTAATCTCTAATCTGCTTTCTGCCTCTGCAAATTGCTGTTTCTCATCCTCTAAGTCATATCATACAACTTACGACATGTATCTTGCTTATTTTACTGAGCCTTAATATTTTCAAGATTCTTCCATGTTACAGCCTATCTCATCATAATTTCATTTTTCTTATGGCCGAATAATATTCCATTGTGTGTATGTACCACATTTTGTTTATCCATTGATTTGTTGATGGATGCTTCGGTTGTTTCCAGCTTTTGGCTATTGTGAATAATGCTGCAATAAAAACTGGTGTAGAAGTATCTGTTTATAACATCATTTTCACTCTCTTTGAGCATGTACCTAGAAAGGGATTTCTGGGTCAAATAGTAATTCTATATTTAACATTTTGAGGAATTGCCATATTGCGTTTCACAATGACTGCAACATTTTCATTCCTACCAACGATGCACTAGAGTTTTGATTTCTCTGCATCCTCTCCAATACTTTATTTTCTATTTTTTTTTAAAGTAATAGCTATCCTCATCAGTGTGAAGGGGTGTCTCATTGTGGTTTTAATTTGCATTCCACTAATGGCTAATGATGTCAAGCATCTTTTCATTTTATCCATCATTTGTACATCTTCTTTGGAGAAATGCCTATTTTAGTTCTTGGCCAACTTTTTAACTGGATTGCCTTTTTTTGTTGTTGAGTTGTAGGAGTTATTTATATATTCTGGATATTAAACCCTTATCTAATGAATGGTTTGAAACTATTTTCTCCCATTCTGTAGGTTGTCTTTTCACTTTCTTGATATTTCCTTTGGTGCACAAAAGTTTTAAATTTTGACGAAGTCAAATTTATCTATTTTTGTTGTGGCTGTTGCTTGTGCTTTTAGTGTCATTTCTAAAAATTTATTTTTTGAATCCCAGATTGTTTTGTGTTGTTAAAGCTGCAAGAATGCAATATACCAGAAATGAAATGGCTTTTATAAAGGGAATTTATTAAGCCACAAGTTTATAGTTTTAAGGGCATAAGAATGTCCAAACTGAGGTATCCAGGGAAAGTTACCTAGACTCAAGAAAGGGCCAATGACGTTTGGCATTTCTCTGTCAGCTGGGAAGGCACATGATGATGTCTGCTAACTTTCTCTCCCACCTTCTAGTTTTACAAGGCTTCTCTGGGGGTGTTTTCCTTCTGCATCTCAAAAATTCTCTTGTTTGTGTCAGCTCTGAAACTTTTTCCAAAGTAGTTTCCTCTTAAAGACTCCAGTAAGCAACCCTACCTTGAATGGGTGGAGATGCATATCCATGGAAACTACCTAATCAAAAGGGTGGGTCATGTCTCCATGGAAACAACTTAGTCAAAAAGATCCCACCCAATAATAGTGAATGAGAATTAAAGAACGTGGCTTTTCTGGAGTACACGACAATTTCAAGGTGGCACAGAGGTTATGAAGATTTTCTCCTATGTTATCTTATAAGAATTGTATAGTTTTGGCTCTTAATTTTAGGTCCTTGATCTCTTTTGAGTTGATTTTCATATATGGTGTAAAGTAGAGGTCTAATTTCATTCTTCTGCATGTGAACAGTCAGTTTTCCCAATACTATTTGTTAAAGAGACAATTTTTCCTCATTTTATGTACTTAGCACCCTTGTCAAAGATCAATTGGCCATAGATGTGTAGTTCTATTTCTGGAATTCCAGTTCTGTTCCATGATCTATCTTTGTGCCAGTTCCTTACTGTTTTGATTGCTGTTGCTTTGTAATACAATTTGAAAGCAACAGTTGTGAGTCCTTTAACCCTGTTCTCCTTTATCAGGATTGTTTTGGCTTTTGAGTCCTCTTCTCTTTTTTATCCACACTCATTTCTTAGATTATCCCATTAAGGATTCGTGGCTTTTTCCACTAGCTATCAGCTGACAATGCTCAAATTTGTATGTTCAGGCCAGAGCTTTCCCTGAACTCCAGACTCATAAAATCCTATTTTCTAGGTAACATCTTTAGGATGTCTAATAGGACATCCAAAGTGAAGCTCCTTATTTTCTCCTCTTGACAAAAAGACTGATCTCACCAAAGATTTTTCCACTTTGGTTTGTTGCTCAGACCAAAATCCATGGTTTTGTCCTGACTCTTCTCTTTATTTTATACCCCATTTTAAATTAGCATCAAATATGGACTAACCTTAAAATATACCGACAATCAATCTCCTCACCATCACGGCTGTTACCTCTGTGCTCCAAATCAGCATCATCTCTCATTGGGTTATTGGAAAATCTACCTATTGGTTTCCCTGCTTCTACTCTGTCCTTTCACTATATTTTAAATGCTTCAGCCAATACAGTCTAACTATAACCTAGATTAGATGTTACCAAAAAGTGAAAACCATTGCTACGATCTACAATGGCCTATGTGCTCTTCCTTCCACTATCTCTCTGAACTCATTTTCTTTGATACTCTCCATTCTTCCCTCATTTCTAGATCCACTGACCTTTCTTGCTATTCCTTGAATATGCCAAGCCTAGTCCCAGTTCAAGATTTTTGGGTTTTCTGTTTCCTTTTCTGGGAATGTTCTTTCCCCAAATAACTGCATGCTTTTCTCTCACCTCTCTTTAAAATATTAAATACTCAGTGAGGTCTTTCCTTGCTGCTTTTTCTAAAATGTCCTCACATTTCCTATCCACATTCCTTGCTTTTTCTCCATAGGCCTCATTATATCTAACATACTAACTTTATAATTTTATCTAATTTATTGTCTAGCCCTCCCAGTAGAGTGTAATCACTCTCTTTCTTAGTCATTGCCATATTGTCTGTATTAGTACTGCTCCAGCCCTCTAGATCAGTAACTAGAATATAGAAAGTGCTCAGAAAATAGTTATTGACTAAATAAACGAATTGAGAATGAGAGAAAGAGGGATGAAAATGGAGAGAAAATAAGAATGGAAACCAACTTTGTATCTCGAAAAGTAAAAAAGATAAATCCTTGTTGAATGGACAAACTTGATGAGTATTTTAGCTTGCCAGGCTGCTATGACAAATGCCACACAACATGTTGTCTTAAACAGCAGGCATTTATTGTCTCACAGTTTTGGAGGCTAGAAGACTTGTTCTCTTCTAGGGGCAATAGTGTCAAGGCTGATTTGCCACAATCTTTGGGGTTTGTTGTCTTGGATCTCTTCTCTTTTTTGTCACATGGTAATAGCCTTTCCTTTATCTTCTGAGTTCCTATTGACTTCCTACTTCTGGCTTTCTTTTTATATGGTTGCCACTAATCCAGATTAAGACCCACCCTTATTCAGTTGGTCACACTTTAGCTAAGAATAAAATCAATGGGTTCATACCCACAGGAATATGGATTAAAATTAAGAACTTGTCTAAATTGAGTTACGTAACTCAATACACTACAGTGAACATTGATGTTATCTCAATTAAGATCTGATAAGACTTATATAAAATTTATACAGAATGAAATTAATGGGGGAAATAGAATGAATGATCCAGATTTCAATATCCCTGTTTACTAAGTCTTTCATCATCTATCTTTACCTAAATGAAATATAGAAGCATCATTGGAACTCACATCTTTACCAAAGAAGGAAGGGAACAAATGGGAGCTGTCAGTTTGTGACAACTGGACCTGATTATTTTTCAATAAACTTTACAACTATATTACTAGAATTACAGTTATTTTGCCCCATGGAAGAAAAAGATTACTGTTATTATAAGTGCTATGGAGATTAGTCACATGCTGATATGTTATGTAAGCCCAGATATGTAGTTACTATGGCTAACACTATTTATGCTGCAACTATTATTCCTGATGGTAGGAAGTCCTCTTGGCTTTGATCAGGGAACTTCTAAAGGTGAAAATATCCAAGGACTGAAAAGCTAATGGGATTTTCCTGGTGAGTTTAAGCATTTCAATTTAGGACAAAGATGATAATTTGTCTGCAAGTTTTAGACAGTGTCTACCTTCTAGAGAGCTTATTATAGCAATCATCAGCAATTTTTTCTGGAGGTCCAAAGCCACATGTGTATTTATATTTAATTTCCATGTCATTTACATATGCCTACATCCACTCTGTTTTCTATTTTCAAGTAAAAATCTCTTGGTACCTTGAAGTTTGTTATTTCACCAGATTCTTTTTTTCCTTGAAGCATTTTCATCAGATTATTATTATTGACAATGACTAATGGACGTCATAGTGTCTGCTGGTTTGAAGCTGTTGTGTATCACAGAAAAGCCATGTTATTTTTCTCACCCAATCTTGTGGGGGCAGACCTATTGTTTCCATGGAGATATGACACACCCAGTTGTGGGTGGGAACTTTTGATTGGATTGTTTCCATGGGAGATGTGACACACCCAATTGTGGGTTGGACCATTTGATTAGATGGAGATGTGACTCTGCTCATTCAAGGTGGATCTTAATTAGTTTACTGGAATCTTTGAAAGAGCTCACAGAAAGGGAAAGAGCTCAGAACTGACAAAGATGCAGATGTTTGGAGATGCTTCGTGTGCCAACAGAGAGAATAGACACCTAGATAAGGATGTTGAGAGATGCAGAGCACAGCAGACGTCAAAATGTGCCTTCCCATGAGATGCTAAGCAAGCCAGAACACAGAGTTGTGTCCTGGAAGAGCTAAGTGAAGGCTCACAGGTGGTTAGAGAGGAAACCACTGGAATTAGAAGCTGGAAGCAATGGAAGCAGGAACAAGGACCAGCAGGTGCCAGTCATGTGCTTTCCGATGTGACAGACATCGGTTTTTCTTGAGTCAAGATATCTTTTTCTGGATGCCTTGGTTTGGACATTTTTATGGTCTTAGAACTGTAAACTTGTAACTTCATCAGTTCCCTTTTTAAAAGCCATTTAATTTCTGGTATATTGCATTTCAGCAGTATTAGCAAACCAAAACATAGAAGTATAGTGGATGGTGGGATAGAAAAATTGAGAGAAGAAATTAGGCTATAAAGTCTATGCTAAGGTATAATGTAATAGGCATATTGTTATACTTCCTGTGGCTCCAGCACATTTTTATACCTTGATGCTTTTGCTTCCTTGCCTGTTGGACCTTTCCTTCCTTTATCTACTGTCAACATCCTATTCATCCTTCAGGACTTAACTCACATGGCACCACCATCAAGATAGCACCAACTGCTCCTTCTCCTCAGCTCTCACAGTGGTTTCTTCTACCTTCATTGTAATATTTATGTCTTCCTCTCTTGCTTTACAGCTATGATTAGCCATGTTGACCTGACTGTCTCACTCATTGAATTATAAGCCCTTTGAGTCAGGGACAAACCCTGAATATTCTCTCACCCAAAACTATGCCTCTTTCAAGTGAGCTGCTCAATGCATGTGCACTGAATAAATGAGCAGATGTTGCCCATCATACCTTCTTTGCTGTTTTTTGTGTTATGGAGCCTGTTTATGGGCCTCTGTAACCCCAGCTCAACTTAAAAGATATTATTGAAGTATTTATAATGCACTTGATATAGTCATATGAGTGGTTCTTTGACATTGGTGTTTTCAGAACATCTCAAATCCCAGAATGATGCTTTAGTTTATTATTTGAAGGGTATATAATTTCATAATGATTTCAGTTGAACCTTATCCTAGATTCCTTATGCTGTATCTCTTTTTAACTAGTAATTTTCTATTCCTGAAATCTAGAAACATACAAGAACTTGCTATTTTCAACAATTAGTTATTCACACATCCTACTAGGTGATATCAGACCGTCATGGAACATTTTAGCTTTTCTAATGTTGGTTGGCATGTCAGTTACTACATTACAGCTCAAAGAGCATCCAGATTTCAATTCCAGCATCAGATCTGATGCTTTGGAGCACTGAGTTGGAAAAAGGTATTTTTGGAATATTAAAAAAAAAAAAGAGGAAGAAATCCTGGTTTTGCCACTTGGACAGGCACTTACTCTAGCAGGGTCTTAATAGGGATTACACCTACCTTGCAGGGCTATTGTAAGGATTTATTGATAATGTGTGTGAAGTGGCTTAACAGTGCCTGGAACAAAGTAGGTGCAGAGCATAAAGTAGAATTGTCTAATCAGTTTATCGACAAATTTAACGGAGCATCCACAATGTGTAAATCTTTGCATTAGGCATTATGTAGGGGAGGGATATAAGGTGTGCATAATATATTGCCACACAAATAGACCACATTGTGAGAGCACTTTTGCTCCATTGCCAACAAGATTATTTCTCATCCTGCAGCTATTTTGAAATAGGGATTTGTGATGGAGCAATAAGTCCCAATTCCATCTGTCATGGGACTCAATTTAGTTGGGGTCATTTCATAGGAATTAGAATGTTCAGAAGTCTGTGGATGGTATGAACCAATACTTCAGGGTTATTTTAAGCTTAAAATCCCAATTCATGCTAAAGTTACCGCATATGGTCATGGGAAACTGAGGAGCTCAAGTTTCAATATAATATTTGTCATTTCCTCTTACTCTGCATTTGCAATGAGATAATGGTGACTTTTTCTTTTGTTTGTCTTCTACTTCTCATTGATGATGCAAGGATAAACTAACTTCTATAGAGTTAGCACAAATCCTTAATAATGATGTTGTTTTTCAAATGCAACACAGATTTTAGAAAGAAACAAAATCATTCATTTTTGATCTTTTCATTCATAGGTATTATACAGTGAACTGACCAGAAAAAAATCAAGCAGAAATCCCTCCCCATCCCTCTTTAGTGATCATTCCACAATTCATTTCATTCTGAACCAACAGGTTGCTATGGCAGCAGGAGAGCCAGGATTATGACATTGAACCATTCTGCAATGGAAAATCAGTGCAATGCAGGTGGTGCTTCAAAATTCATGAGATTTGAAGCGATTTTGTGCTTTAACCTCCAAGCCTGCTGCATCTTTATGAAAGTGAAAGTAAGAAGGCAGCGCCAACTCAAGCCTCTTAGAGGGTTAGCAGGGTTTTTAGAGTGCTGGATGGAGTAAGCCATGATCTGTTCTTCTTATTTATTAAGCTTAAGATTTTATATTGATAAGACACATATTATTAAAGGGAAGGTATATGCAACAAAAACAAATGAGATGAGTTTCTACTTTTACATAATAACTGTATTTCTATTCATTTCTCTCCAGTTAAACTAAAGTTTTAATTGTAAAAAAAGGTTGTGTGTTTAGATACACTAAAACTGTATTTTAACTACAAACTACTGGAGCATAGAATTCAGTAAACCAAGTTCACTTAGAGTCTGTCTATTATGTGAAAAATGCCTCCTTAATACATAGAATAATTTATGTAAATATGTGACATAGCTTGTGTAATTTATATGAATATATTATGAACTATGCATAGTTAATTATGCACACATGCATAATATATTCACGTGTGCTATCATGCTTAAATGTTTGCATATATTAGTGCATATATTTATGTATGTTATCTTGTGCACTAGGAAGGCATTTTCCAGAAAATGAGCAGATTCGTAGGATGTACTTCACATATGCTAATCTTACATTAACATATCGTTTAGTTTACATACTTAAAGCCTTCATAAATTTAATAGTTACTAATATCACCTAAAATGCCCCATTGGTTCTATTTCTCTGGAGAACTCTAATGCAGGGAGTAACACTCCGGAAAGGGAGAGGGAGCAAGCAGCATTGTGTAGGAGAAGCTGTGAGAATGAGATACAGACCTGACAATTGTTGTCAGCCCAATGAGATGTTCCAAAGCAAAGCCTGCCTGCTGTAGTGGTCCTGCGCTGGGCAGAAATGGCTAGACCCTGTACCGCCTCACTCAGGCATTGGCAAAGGGCCACCCCAAAAAGAGCATGATCTTGACTATCATTCCTTTACCCAGACAATGGTCAGGACCACCCAAGGAGAACGTGGCCCCAGCTTGAAAGCTGAGGCAGACGCTGAAGGAGCTAACAGCTGGAGGCTTTCAGCTAACCCCTTGCAGCCAGGCAGTAAATTGTTTCTTGAAGGGGAAACTGAAAGGAGTGCCTGCATGTCTGCCATACCAAGAGACTGGAGGGAGATGATGATATTGCAGAAGAGGACCTCAACTCTTTCCTGGGGTTCCTAGGGCAGATATGCCTTCCCCCAATCCCTTACCTTAGAAACCAGGTACCTCTTTAAGCAATAAAAACAAGAGATGGAAGGTTATCAAAGAGACCTAGTATTTTTTTTAACAAATGGAAGACTATTTCCTATAGAGACTTTTACATTATTGTACTGGACCTTTAGTGATTGCATGTTACAGATTGTAGCTCATGCATTCTTACTTTATCCCAGAATGCAGAATCACTCTGACAGTCTGGATGACTTCTCTGTAATGGATGCACAAAGCTGAAGCCCACGAGTTATGTCACTAGGTCAAGGAACAGAAGAAATAACAGCAAGATATTGGCACCATAGCCAGGAGAATGGGAGCTTAGTGTTCTACTTCATTCATTTCCATTTTGCCATTTAATTCATTCCTTTTTGATTGTTTACAATGTAGGGCACTTGCTGTTTGGATTTAGAAGATAAACAAAACGCACAGTCTTACCCTTGATGAACTCACAGTCTAGTGAGGGCAATTGCCTTAAAGAAGTGTGTGGGAAAACTACAAAACAGAGCATGTGTAAGCTACTGGGAGAGCAGGAGGAGTGAGACATTGAGGGGACAGGCTGGGGAGCAGTATCAAATTGCTTGCTTTGTGCAGTTGATATAGAAACCTGATATGGACAAACAAAACAATGAAATGAAACACATCGAATCAAAACAAAGTAAACCAAAAACTCCCTGTAGAACTAGGCTATGGGCAGAACAATAAAGTCTTAGCAGCCTGTATTTAAACTGTCCAGGCAATTTTTGGTGATCTCTGTGCCCTCACCCGTCTCGACATCTCCTTTATCCTCTTTGAAGTTCCTGGGGCTATGCCAAAAACCTGGGACTTGGGGTTCTCAAATAATGAGGTGTTGTGCCAGCCCAGAGGCTGGTCCTGGTTTCTGCAGGTATTTCGGGAGGACAATGGGCAGGGGGAGGGGGCAGAGGGTGATGTGAAGCTGAGTTGCTGCCTACAGACCTTAACACCCTTTGTGTCTTAGCCCAGTGCTTCTCAGACATCAATGTGTCTATGAAGTACCTCAAGAGTTTACTAAAATTTAGATTCTGGCTCAGTAGGTCTGGGGTGGGACCTGAGATTATGCATTTCTAAAAAGCTCCCAGGTGAGGGCTGATGTGGCTGTTCCAAGTTCCCACTTTGAGTAGGAAGGACCCAGGGACATATTATTTTGGGGTAGAGGGAGGGAAGGTGAGTGTACTCCGGGACCCTAAGGCTCCTGCTGACTCTATACTTAGTCTGGGGGCATGAAGACATAAGCACGCTTTCTTTGGCACCACTGGATTCCTGTTTTCTGTTTTTTTCTTTTCCTTAGATTCCTTTTTGACTTCCATTGGTGCCCAGAGTCCTTCTGTATTCACCTTTGTCCTTTTTCTAACGAACAATGGGTAAGATGACCTGGGTCTCTGTCATGGTCACATTTAACCATGCACGTCAGACAATTTTATATCACTCCAGTCTCAATTTCCTCATTTGCAAAAGCAGTCACTGGTCAGATGATATATAGCATCTGCCCAGTTCAGCACTAGATTTTATGGTTCTGTGAAAGACTTGTCTGTGAAGACATGGTTGTCATTTTATATGGAGTTGTTGATAACGCAACACATTTCCTCTCCAGGAGGATTGCACTGGGTTTACACTATCTCTAATGGTGGAATGAAAGGTTCAGAGCCTCAGTAAAGGACTGCCCTCGACAGCAAATAGGAGGGTAATAAGGATGGCTGCCCTTCTAAAGTCCCATACCATTCAGCATAGCAACCGTTTCTTCCTTCAAAAGGTGCAACTGGTATCTGTGGAGAGGAACAAGAAAAGAGTGAATGGTTCTTCTGTTTATTGAGGAATAGCATAATCCAGGCCTCTTTCCCTTGAGACTGGTAAAGAGGCCACGGGGTGAAGGAGAAAAGGTCCCAAGTGCACATATTCATGGATCTGAAGTCACATCCTGGCCCTGCGTGATCACATCTATTGACTGGAAAAGGAACAGACAGGTGACTCATGAAATCTTCAATAGGTCAATGGGCAACAGGAGGCATAGGCTCATTTGCAATAAAAGTTAACAGAATTAATTAATCTAGCCACACACTCTGCAAGTTAAACATGCTCTTTGTCCTCAATCTTCCTACCTCATTCTGATGAGAAACTTCCTGGGATCACTGCAGACAAATAATTCTCCCAGAGAAGAAAAGAGTGAGGACCTGAACAGACAGAAGTAAGCATGTAGAAGGTTTCCATTCTTTTCCCCCCTCATGCATACACATCAGGAGGGTTGCCTCCAGGCCAATGCCTGCGCTTTGTATTTGCATGTGGTGTGGGACATAGTAGAGCCTCAGAATATTTATATAGTTTGAAGGAAGACTGGAGGATTTTGGTACTGAGGGTTTATAATCTATGAAATCAAAGTGTGAGTCTTCAAGGAGAAGACAGCTGCTGGCAGAGTTCAAGTCTGAAAGCCATGAGCAAGTCTTGTCTTGGCTTTTATGGCACTTGCTGCCTAGTTCTACTCCCTGCCAGTGGGGCAGGAGTCCTTGGTCCACGCTTCTGGCTCAGGACTTGGAGTGGGACTATAGAGGGGCATGAAATAAAGGACTGTAAGTCCCACATGACGTGAACAGGTCAGGTTTAGGCCTTTGTCCTGTGGTCCCATACGTTTAGCATCTTCTCGAATTTTTTTCATTTTAAATGAGAAATTATAATTACAGGTTACATTTAAATAAGTTTGGATGGGTTCCATAGAGCTCCACTGTGTACTTCCAACTTCTGCCATGATTCTATAGTTTCAAAATTCCTGTACAGTAACCAGAATTCCTACTTTAACATATAATTGAATCTGAAAGATATTTAGAAACAACTTAGTTCTCCTTTTCTAACCCTTTCTAGTTGCAAGGTAACTGACACTTTCCTTTTGAAAAACAGGATGAGGGATGGTTTCTGACAAAACATAGTGTACTCAGATACAAGAGGTTAGGGGCAGCTGATTCCTGCCAGCTTTTGGTGTGCTCCCAAGTTATGCCATGCTTCTTTCTGTGACCTGGGAGATTCAGAAATCTGCCAGGTGGCCAGTTGATCCGGGAGTGGGATCAGTGGGAAAGTTGAGAAATCATAGGTTAGATAAATATGAAATATGTGTGGAAATAAAGTCAGCTATTCTGTTATAGAATGTTTAGAGAATTGTCTGGGCAATTTTACTATGGTAGTTTTAGAATTTATTGTATGGTGTAAGTCAACAGCTGTTTACTTATTTTATTGTCTGGTAGTGCTTTTTTTAAAATTTCACAATAAAGCTTTAAAACAGAAATGAGCTAAATAATGATAAGAGTGCCTTGTAATAAAAATTAAGTGCTAAGCTTTAAAACAGAAATGAGCTAAATAATGATAAGAGTGCCTTGTAATAAAAATTAAGTGCTAAATTACTATTTCCCAAGAAAGTTGATGATGAACTTATAATTTGCTCAAAATGTTGGCAAAATTTCTTTTCCACTATGGGAACTGTGGTAATAAAACTGACTGTAAGAAAACCAGAAGACACAAATGTGCTGAAGCATTTATTTCAAAAGTTAGTAATTAATTTGTGGAAACTGCCCAAAGACAGTGATTTAATATGTGTAGTATAGAAGGTTTAGTTACATAAGGGGGCTTTTCATTGAAACCAAATTTCTGTGTTTCCAAACTAATTTAAATGACTTTCAATTCCAGGTGAAAGCTGCTAATGCCATTGGCTTCATTAGCAGAAGAAACTTGCACACAAATAATGCCAGTTCAGTATCAGTGTTATTAGATACTTTGAGAGAAAATCAGTTAATTCCAACATTTTAGTTGTTTCTGATGCTTTTCTTCTTCTGATGCTCATGTAATTTAAGCCCTTTCCCTCACTGTCATTTTCATGGGTATTTATAGGGACAAAGTTAAACACATCAATGACCAGAGAGAAGAGGTGTATGTTTGGAAGTGGTATTACATTACATCTACCTCGTTCTGTTGATCAAAGCAAATCACACGGCCAGCCCAGATTCAAGGGATGGGGAAAGAAGTTCCGTATTTTCATGGAAGGAATTGCAAAGTCACATTGCAAAGGGATCTAGATTAAGGAGGGAGATGATTATGGCCATCTTTGCAATATGTCACAAATTTTTCTTCCTGAAAGTTATACCCACAGATATTGCAGATTCTATATCCTAAATGTGTCTTTAGTTACTGTTCTCTCCTGACACTGCTGAATGTAGATTAGGAATGCCCTCAGCATCTCACCTCTCACCTTAATAGACTCAAGTATTCTCCTTCCATCCAATTTGATCTGTTCCAAATCATCCTATTTTACACCTAATCTGAGTATGCCATTGCTTAAATGTTTTAATTGTTCTTCACAGCCTATGAGATAAAGCCCAGCTCCTCTGTGTGGCATGGTAAGGGGTTTTGTAATCTTATACCAAAAATCTATGTTTCCAGCTTTCTTTGCTGCCACTCTCGAAAATGCATTCTTAGACTTCCGCCAACTGACCTAATTGTAACCTTCCAAATATGCTATGATTTCTTATTTTACTGAGACTTTACATGTATTATCTCTTTTGCTAGGAAGACATTTCCTCAGTTTCCCTTATCCTATAACATTCCTATGTGGCAGACACTTATCCTTCAGTTGCACACATATGATCTCCTCCAGGCACCTTCCTGGAAGCTTTTTGACTAGACTTTGAGTTCCTGGAGGGTAAGAATGATGTCTTGCACTTCTAGCTTGTCCTTAGCATGGTGTCTGGCCTGTAGTATATTTTGTTGTGCTTCATTACACATAGAAATGAAATTAGAATCAAATGTAATTACACAAAAGCTAGACAATTTAAATTAGCTCTGCTTTGAATTATATCTACTCTCTCCCTTGTAATTAATTATTGCTTCTAGAAGTTCATTTGAAAATTTATCAAATGACATGATAATGCTTTTTTTTTTCAATAAGGGACATCATTACTTGTGTTTATAAGTAGAACAGCAGCTCAACTGTTAGTTCAAGTTTTATTCTGCAACATTTAAAATTCAAGTCAGTTCTTTGATTTGTGCACTGCAATTTTTCTCTCATGGAATAGAAATCAGGCTCTGTAAAGATTTTTTGATGGTAATGGGAAGGAGTGATAATTCTTTTACAACATATATAAGAAAAAAAAGTATTGCAGATATGTTGTTTAAAATTTTTAATTTCAAATGATGCAGTATTTTAAAATTTAAAACCCATCACCAAGACTTAAACAATCATTTTGTTATATGTGATTCATAACTACTTAAAAAAGAAAACATTACAAATACACCTAAAAGCCCTCCCTCCATTCCATTCTCCTTATACTCTCCATTAGAGATATTTGTTTATTCAGAGATAATTATTGAGCACCTATTATTTGACTGACACTCTTATAGGGGGTAGAAATAGCTGTAGGTCTTCTGAGAATTTCCTGTTTATGACTTTTGTCCAGTTTGTTTTGGGTTATATTGTTTTGTTAGATGTTATTTATTTTATTTTTAATAAATTATGGATAGTCATCCTTTGCTGATTATATACTTTAAAATATCTTCTTTCAAGTTATATCTTGTCTTTTAACTTTCCTTATGTCTTATGTTCTGCATAAAATTTGTAGTTTAATTTTAGTGCTTTTTCTTTATGGTTTGTACATTTGCTTCTTGTTTATTAACTCCTTTTCCACCTTGGTCATAAAAGTTACCTTTATTTTCTCCTAAAAGTTTTAAATTTTTGTTGCTCGTATTTAAGATTTTAGTTCATCTGGATTTTTTTTTTCTTTTTGTGACGTAGCATTAGTTAGGAATCTATTACCCTTCACATGTTTCATTGACTAGTCCATCTTTTCTCCTCTACTGTACAATGCCACACTGAATTTCTTAGGTTCCCCCTGCCCCTCTGTGATCCAAGGCCTTGATGCTTCCACACTCAAGTTATTAGATTTGAGTTTTAAGTGATACAGAACTGCCTCCACCTTGAGCATCAACTTGGGTCTTCTTTGTTTCCTAGAGATTTGGGTAAAATTGGGTGGAATTCTCAATTTCTTAATTTAGGTAAGTTTAATATCTTCTTGATCTCTTCTCTTTTATACATGCCAGCCATTTAGGGTCTTCTTTTAGGTCAGTTTAGTGCAAAATTCCATTTTTAAGCCTTGCCCCTTGCTCCTTGTTGGTATTTTCACTGATGGTTTGAAGTGTTGGATGGCGAGATCATCCTAGCCATGTCACAAAAGCCTGACTCCATTTGGTGGGCTCATTCATTCTCCTATTTGAGGATGATGCATTCACACACCATTTCCTTCCAAAGCTTCTTATTTAGAGTTTGACACATATCTCTGGTCTGTGTAGACCACTCCCCTGCTTGCTTCTCAGACACCTCCCACAGAATTCTGTTGAATAATGTTTTGCTTATCTCATTATATATATAAGATATTAGTCAAACTGCAGTTTTAAAAATACATTTTTTATTTGCTCCTCTAGAAATTACTTTTCAATACAAAATAATCTGCTCACAAGCTTTTGTTTGTGCAGGGGCAGGCACCGGGAATTTAGCATGGGTCTCCAGCATGGCAGACAAGAACTCTGCCTGTGGCCTACCCTACTCACAAGCTTTTGTATTGAACTATTTCAATGAAATGGTCAATAGTCAATGGTTATATGAGTTTTATATCATCACATAATAAATGATCACAAACATTGGATTTAAGCAACAGGCACTTATTATATCACATGTTCTGTGGGTCAGAAGTCCAGGCATGGCATAGCTGAGTTCTCTGACCAGCGTTTCACCAGGCTGAAATAGAGGTGGCAGCCAAAGATGTGGTCACATCTGGAGCTTGGGGACCTCCTGTAAGCTCACTCAGGTTGTTTTCAGATTTCAGTTCCTTGTAAGTGTAGTTTTGAGGTTCCCATTTTCTTGCTGGCTGTTGTTTGGAGTTGCTCTCTTCAAATACTTGAGTAAGATTTATTCTCTCTGCAGAGTTTTGGAGGAAAGTCCAATAAATAGGACCCTTCCTTTCTGCTTGAATTTTTATTTGAATGAATTGAGAGAAACAAAAAAGCCAGCATATCTAGTAACAGAAGGTCATCTCTATTATGATATAGTTATGCTGAATATTGTATCTCAGTGTCAGAATCAAATGGACTAGTTACTCCTCCATTCACCCAGTTTACACTTGGAGATGGCTTTTCCAAGGTAGAATTTTAATCTATAAAGAAGTCACTACCCCACACTGGGTTGGGGGGAAAGTGAGGGAAAAAGAGAACAAATTCCCAAGTTTATAGCTTTTGATAAATTAACTCCCCCTGAAAACAACAGGCCTTGTTGAACAGCATAAAACTTGGTCCATTTCCAGAGTAAAAGGTGTTTGGCGACAGATGTTTAAAGAGTTTAGGAAAATTCCACCTTATGGAAACCAGAGGAGAGAAGTTCCTCTCTAATACCTTTATTTATGCTTTAAGTCCTTCTCTAAGGTTTAGCATTCCCCAAATTGAATAATTTAAAAGTATTAATAAGGGCCTATTCCCCTCCCAGTAGAACATTAGAAGCACTTGTTTACTGCTGATCAAGTAAGACAAAGAAAGCTATTTGGTAAATATTCACTTCAAAGGGTATAAAAATCTCACAAAGGAACGAACTATCTAAAGATTCCACATCAGTCCAGAGCAACATGAGGCATGGCCAGGATTTCCTAGGGCTGTACGAGAGGGGCTTTTCTGAGTTCATCTTCGGATCCAGAGGTGCTGACTAGCTCACTTCATGAGGCTGCCTCCAAGGAGGTTAGAGGAAGCTCTCACTTTCATTTCTTTCCCATCTCTGAGGAAGAGAAATGAGCTCTTTTCTTTTCTTTTCATAGAAGCTCAGTTCCCTAGTGCAAAATGATTTTAACTTATCATGAAACTGAATTAAAATTACATTGGTAGAAAACAATGATGTATGTTGCTTTACTCCAGACTGTGAACTAGAGGAAATTTTGATTTTTAATACTTAGTGGAAAGAAACACAATCTATATCTATATCTATATCTATATCTATATCTATATCTATATCTATATCTATATCTATATCTATATCTATATCTATATCTATATCTATATCTATATCTATATCTATATCTACATCTACATCTACATCTATATCTATATATGAGTCATGTCACATTTTTGCTAATTCTTAGTTTTGTCTGCTATCTTAGCTTTCTCTAGAGAAGCAGAACCAACAGGACATATCGATAAGTTTGAGATTTATAAAGGTGTCTCATGCAACCATATGAATGGAAGAGCTCAAAATTTGCAAGGTAGGCTGTGAAGCTGGCAGCTCTGATAAAAGGTCTGGATGATCTCTGCAGGAGAAGTCCAATGGCTGAAAAAGCAGTGAGAGTCTCTTCTTCCTTAAAAGCCTTCAACTGATTGGATTATCTCACTGTGGGAGACACACCTTAGTTGATCACAGATGCAATCGGCCACAGATGCAATCAACTGACTTGATGATTTAGTATATCAGCCTTCTGGTATATTAACCAGCCACAAAATATACTTGCAGCAACAGTCATGCCAGTGCTTGCCTGACCAGACAACTGGGTTTAATTGCTTGGCCAAGTTGACACCAGAACCTAATTGTCACAGTCCACCCCTTGTTAACTTGGCAGTTATACATATCACCTAGAAACATGCTTAGTCTCCAAATAGTACACAATAACAAATGTATGTTTTGCCTAACAATACTCAACTGTCCTGTGTACAACCAGAAACACACTACATCTCTCCAGAATAGGGTGCAAGTCCTTAGGTAACTTTCACTCTTAAACTTCATATTGTATAACTTAAATATATATCATGTACAATACAACTTATGTCATATGATAAAAGGAAAACAAGATATTTACTATGCACAAATGCAAATATACTTATAACAAAATGGAGGAAATATTCATACAATTACAGTCCTCATATCTGTAACTGGTCATGTGGTCGTGGTTCATATATATCACTACCTTCTTCTACTACCCATTCCATGTTCCCTTTACCCTCAGCCCTTCAGCTGGTTGTGGTTTTTTTCCAGGTGGAGTGACCCAAACCTTCATTTCTGAAGTTTCTGGGCCATTGGTAGACCTGCCTGGATTGGGTTATTGCAGTTTTCCATTGACTTTAATCACAGGGCATGGCAGTACTAAGAGACACCCTTGGAGATCTCCTGTATTCCAGGAAAACTCTTCTTTACCTCCATTGTGTCATTACAGTCCTATTTCCTCTTGATAGGATCAATTACCCAAGACAGAACAGTAATCTCCTTTCATGTCTGTTGATTCAGTGGCATGAGAAACCTGAAGTTGCCAGGTGGCAGTCTTAACTTCCAGTTTAATGGAATCATTGTTGTGTCCCCTGGTAGGAGCACTCCTCATTTTGCAACCAAGACCTGTAGACTAGCAGAGCTTAAGGTTTCAAGGACAGGAAGCAAAAATTTCCCTGGTGGATCACTACGGGTGATAGTGAGGGGTGCCTCTCCTATTTCCACCACTCGATTCCTGGACCCATGAATCCTGGCTATGGGGGAAACAGCACCGTAGAGTGGATGCTTATTCAGAGCATACACAGCTTCCTGGAGAACATTGCCCCATCCCTGTAAGATATTGTCATCTAGTTGGCACCATAATTGGGTCTTCAAAGGGCCATTCCTCTGTTCTATCAACTCAGCTGCCTCTGGATAATGAGGACCATGATAAGACCAGAGAATTCCATGAGCATGTGCCTATCCCTGCACTTCATTTGCTGTGAAGTGGGTTCCCTGATCAGAAGTAATGCTGTGTGGAATACCATGACAATGGATAAGGCATTCCATAAGTCTGTGTATGGTAGTTTTTTTTTGCAGAAACATTGCATGCAGGGAATGCAAACCCATACCTGGAGTATATGTCTATTCCAGTTAGAACAAATTGCTGCCTCTTCCATGATAGAAATGGTCGACTATAATCAACATACCATCAGGTAGCAGGCTGATCACCTCAGGGACTGAGTGTGGGTCTCTGCTGCTGGCAGATTGGGCACTCAGCAGTGGCCATGGCCAGGTTGGCTTTGGTATGTGGAAGTCCCTATTGCTGAGTCCATGCATAACCTCCATCCCTACCACCATGCCCACTTTGTTCATGAGCCCATTGGGCAATGGCAGGAGTGGCTGAAGAAAGAGGATGACAGGATGGGTCATCTTATCCACTTGATTATTCAAACCTTTCTCTGCTGAAGACACCCTCTGGTGAACATTCACATGGACACAAATATGTTCATGTTCTTTCCCCACTCAGAAAGATCTATCCACATATCTCTTCCCCAGACCTCTTTGCCACCAATTTTCCAATCATGCTCCTTTCAAATCCCTGACCATCAGCCAAACCATTAGCAGCAGCACATGGGTCAGTATATAAATGTATCTCTAGCCAGTTTTCCTTCTAAGCAAATGAACAACCAGGTGCAGTGCCCACTGGAAAAATTTCCCCTCACCACTGTCCTTTAAGGACATCCCAGAAAGGGGGTATAGTGCTGCAGCTATTCACTTCTGGGTGGTCCCTGCAAATTATGCAGAACTATCTGTAAACCAGGCTGAAGTTTTCTCTTCCTCAGTCAACTGACTGTAAGGAATTCCCCAAGAGGCCATAGCTCTGTTCTGGGAAAAAGAAGGTAATGTGGCAGAAGTGAGGCCTGGGCATTTGAGCCACTTCCTCATGTAACTTACTTGTGCCTTCAGGACCTGCTCAAGCCCTGTCTCTTATATACCATTTCCATTTTATGATAGAGTACTGCTATGCACACCCAACTTTATGGCTTGATGGGTCAGGCAACACCCAGGTCATGATAGACAATTCAGGTCTCATGGTAAATTGGGGACCCATGGTTAAGCATTCAGTCTTGACTAAGGCCCAGTAGCAGGCTAAAAGTTCTTTCTCAAAAGGAAAGTAGTCATCTGCATGGATGATAAGGCTTTGCTCCAAAATTCTAAGGGTCCATGTTGTGATTCTCCTATTGGGGCCTGCCAAAAGCTCCAGACAACTTCCCTAATTGTCACTGACACTTCCAGCACTATTGGATCTGCTGGGTCATGTGGTTCCAAGTGGCAGAGCAGCTTGCACAGCAGTCTGGACCTGTCATAGGGCCTCCTCTTATTCTGGTCCCTACTCAAAACTGTCAGCTTTTCTGGACACTTGGAAAATGGGCTGGAGTTACACACCCAAATGAAGAATATGTTGTCTCCAAAATTCAAAGAGGCCAACTAGATCATTGTGCCTCTCTTTTGGTTGTAGGAGGGACCAGATCCAACAGCTTATCCTTCGTCTTAGAAGGGGTATCCCAACATGCCCCACACCACTGAATACCTAGAAATTTCACTGAGGTAGAAGGCCCCTAGTAAATGCCTTACCAATATATTAGTCTAAACTGTTACTATATCTTGCTCACTAGGTCCAGTCAACATGATATTAATATAATGGACCAGTGTGATGTCTTGTGGAAAGGAGAAATGATCAAGGTCCCTGTGGACAAGATTGTGACATAGGGCTGGACAGTTGATATACCACTGAAGCATGATGATTAAGGTATACAGCTGGCCTTGCCAGTTGAATGCAAACTCTTTCTGATGGTCCTTACTGACAGCTATTGGGAAAAAGGCATTTGCCAGATAGCTGCATGGCAGGTATCAGGCAATGCACTGATTTGGTCAAACAATGATACCACATCTGGAACAGCAGCTGCAATTGGAGTCACCACCTGGTTAAGATTATGATAACCCACATCCTCCAAGTCCCTTCTGTTTTCTGCACAGGCCAAATAGGAGAGTTGAATGGGGTGTGGTGGGAATCAAGACCCCTGCATCCTTCAAATCCTTAAGAGTGGCACTAATCACTGCAATCCCCTCAGGAATCTGGTATTTCTTCTGATTCACTATTTTGCTAGGGAGGGACAGTTCTAGTGGCTTCCAGTTGGCCTTCCCTACTGTTCTAGTTTGCAGCTGCCAGAATGAAATGTACCAGAAATGGAATAGCTTTTAAAAAGGTGAGTTTTTTTAAAAGGTTGCTAGTTTACAGCTCTAAGGCTGAGAAACTGTCCAAATTAAAACAAGTCTATAGAAATGTCCAATCTAAGGCATCCAGGGAAAGATACCTTGGTTCAACAAGGCCAATGACGTTCAGCGTTTCTCTCTCAGCTGGAATGGCACATGACGAACATAGCAGCAACTGCTAACTTTCTCTCCAGGCCTCTTGCTTTATGAAGCTCCCTGGGAGGCTTTTTCCTTCAGATTCTGGTTCTTTTGTCCTTCTTTTGTGGTTCTGCAGCTCTCTTCTTGTTCTCAAAAGGAACTCTCTCCAAAATATCTCCTCTTTTATAGGATTCCAGTAAACTAATCAAGACTCATACAGAATGGGTGGAGACACATCTCCATCGAATCAAGTTTAATACCCACAATTGATTGAGTCATGTCTGCATGGAGCTAACCTAGTCAAGTTTCCAACCTATAGTACTGAACTGGGATTAGAATAAACAGTTGCTCCCACAAGATTGATTGGAATTGAAACATGGCTTTTCTAAGGTACATAAATCCTTTCAAAGTGGCACATTCCACCCTCTGGATCCTAAAATAGACATGCTTGTCTCATATACAAAATATATTCATTCCATAACAATATCAAAGAATCTTAAACCATTTCAGTAACAGTAAAAATACAATACAAGGTTAAAACCAGTAAAAAGTCTCATCAAAGTTAGCTACAGGCATTGTCTGTTCCAAGGTAAAATTCTCCTCTGGGTCTGGATTTGTAAAACTCAGAACAGGTTATTTGCTGCCAACATATAAAGGAGGAATAGTCATAGGATACATATACCCATTTCCATAGGGAGGAAGGAACACAGGGGTCACTGGACACAAACAGTTTCATAAACCTGCAGGGCAAACTCCATTAGATTTCAGTCTGAGAGTCATTTATCTTCGAGGCTTTAGAAAGTGGCAGTCCCACCTTTTCCAAGGGCCTACATAGTGCTTGCCTCCCTCTGAATGCAACTTTGGGGGAAACTGGGGAGACCACCTTTTTCTCAGCTATACCCTCTCCAAGCATTGGGGCTACATCTGGGCTCTCTGCCATCTCTTGGGCACACGCTCAACCCCTCCCTGTGGTGGTAGCCAGGCTCTCCCCAACCCCCAAGGAGTGTGCTGTACCCTCTCCAAGGCCTGAGACAGCACCACTCTTCCACTGCAATGTGGTGGAAGGTCCATCCTCTGCCTTTGGGGCAAACTCACCCTCTCCATGTACTTGGGTGGGTCTGCTCTCCTAGCCCAAGGTTTCTTGACTTCAGACCTCAGCCTCCATGGTTCTGCCTCTAAAGTTATTTTACTATCACATTGTCCCTTTTCTGAGCCCCCCAGTCCAGACAGCAGTGGCTGTGTTTATACAGGTCCCACAGCACTCTTGTTGGTTTTCTATGTAGTAAGGAAGGATCATACCTATCAGACAGCAGGAGTTTCCACAAATCCTTCCTGGATAGCTCCATCTCCAATCCTGACTTTTTCTGAAATGGATGGCTGGTTCCACATTTGGCTAAATCCTCATGTGGGGCACTATTCTCTGGGGTTTCCCTTCCTGAAAGCTCAGAATTTTCCAGAACATTAATTTCTGGTTTCTTTGTACACAAGAGTTCAGTTCTCAGCTTATCTCTTTCCTGTCACATTTCACTCTAAGCTGTGAGGAGAAACCAGGCTGCACATTCCACATTTAATTTGGAAATCTCTTCTGCTAAATATTCAAGTTCATGGTTTTAAAATCTGCCTTGCAACCAAAGCCACTAGTCAATTTCACCAGATTATCTGCCATTTGAAACAAGGATCACCTTCTTTCCAGTTTGCAATAACATGTGCCTCATCTCTTTCTAAGACCCTATCAGAAGTATCTTTAGAGTTCACATTTCTACCAACAGTCTCTTCAAAGCATTCTAGGCCTTCTCTATCAAGCTTCTCACAACTCCTCCAAAATCTTCCCATTACCCATTTAAAAAGCCGTTCCAACGTGTTTGGTGTTTGCAAACCACAGTAATACCCCACTCCTTTCGTACCAAAATCTGTTCTAGTTTGCTAGCTGTTGGAATGCAATTTCCAGAAATGGAATGGCTTTTAGAAAGGGGAATTCAATAAGTTGCTAGTTTTCAGTTCTAAGGTTGAGAAATTGTCCAAATTAAAACAAGTCTTTAGAAATGCCCAATCTAAGGCATCCAAGGAAAGATACCTTGGTTCAAGAAGGCCAGTGATGTTCAGTGTTTCTCTCTCTGCTGGAACAACACATGGTGAACATGGCAGCATCTGATAGCTTTCTCTCCCAGCCTCTTGCTTCATGGAGCTCCCCAGGAGTCTTTATTCTTCTTCATCTCCAAAGGTCATTGGTTGGTGAACTCTGGTTTTCTTGTCCTTCTGTCATGGTTCTGCATCTTTCTCCTTGTTCTCAAGAGGAACTCTCTCCAAAATGTCTCCTCTTTTATAGGATTCCAGTAAACTAATCAAGACTCGCATAGAATGGGTGGAGACATGTCTCCATCGAATCAAGTTTAATACCCACAATTAATCGAGTCACATCTCCGTGGAGCTAACCTAATCAAGTTTCCAACCTATAGTATTGAATTGGGATTAGAATAAATGGTTGTTCCCACAAGATTGATTGGAATTAAAACACGGCTTTTCTAGGGTACATAAATCCTTTCAAACCAGCACCTACCATAATAGCCCTTATTCCATGAATCAGAGAATCAATGTGGGGATTCCGCCAGTTGCTGAATATGTCGATTCCAATTATGCATTCTGGAACTGGAGAAATGACCACAGAATGGATCTGGGGTAACACTGGACCCGCTGTGAGATGAACCTGATTAAAACTGCATTAATCACCTGACCTCCATAAACCCTTACTCTGACTGTGGATCACAGTGATGTTTTGGGTTTCCTGGTATTAGTGTAACTTCTGAGCCAATGTCCAACAATCCGTGAAATATCTGATCATTTCTTTTTCCCCAGTTCACAGTTACCCTGGTAAAAGTCTGTAGGTCTCTTTGCAGAAGACTGGGGGGAAGGTTAACAGTGTAAATTTGGGCAGTGTTAAAGGGTCCTTCCCCACAGGTACGGCCCTCCCCTCATTCAAGGGGCTCTGGGTCTGTAAACTGTCTTAAGTCTGGGAATTGATTCAAAGGCAGTGACTCTCTGTTTCTGTAATTCAAGTTAGACTTATGTTTACTTGACCTAGAATTCTTCTGCTTTACAACTCAAGCACAAATTTCGTATTCTGCCCAACCATTTTACTTCTAGGCACCCCTTGATCTACTAGCCAATGCCACAAGTCTCTGGGGGTCAGATTATTTTGATTGCTGCTCTGAGTCTGCTGTTCATTATGGTGGCCACACCCACCTTGTTTATCGTGATTAACTGTCCCACATGGCTTCTGCCAACTCGGGATCAGATCATGCCCATGCTGTTTAAGGATTCCAGCTCAGTAACAGCAGTTTCCACAGTAATATGACCTACAGAGAAGGGCAATTATGGAGCTCTTCACAGATAATGGAGCTAGTCTCACAAATTTATTTCTCAAGGTTCTGGGGAAAGATGTGTCCTCTGGACATTCCTGGGGTGTGTGGCAAGTCTTTCACGATAAATCCACTCTAACATTCCAATCTCCCTAAGCCTCTGGAACCCTCATCTACATTATACCAGGGCAATTCTGGCATTTTGACCTCAGGTAATGTCAGCTACCTTTTGATCCATGCTTCAGTCAACCATCCAAATTGTTAATGCCCTTTCTAATCCCTTGAGCTACAATAGTGAATCTTTGCTTAGTGGACCCATAGCAATAAATTTAGCTTGATCTAACTTTATATTCTTTCTACTATCACCCCACACCCTTGGTATCCATTCCTACACACAATCCCTGGATTTCTGGCTATACAGATGGAAAAGCTCTTGCATTTCTTTTGGAGTATAGTGTGCCTCTTCAGAGGTAACATTTTGCACCTCACCTTTTGAAGCCTATTGGGACTTCAGTCTTGTCATAGGTCTTGAAGAATAAAGGGCTAATGGGTTTGAGTCATGAAAAGAAATAGAAGTGTCTTAGTGTATTTCAAGCCAATTACCTCAGGGCATTCTGGCTGTTTCATCTGGTGAAACAGGATTAGTTGTTCCAGACAGAGGAGTGATAGCTGTTCCCCCAGGAGGAGGTTACAGGGTTAGCAGGCACTGAAGGGTAAACTCTTCATGTAGAGGTTTGATGGCAGACTCCACTGGGAAGACTGGAGGCTGAGGAGCTGTTTCCTCAAGACAGACTGGAGTTTGGGAAGCTCTTTCCTCAAGGCAGTCCATTACAGGTCTATCTAGCAAAGGCTCGGCAGATTCCAGGGAGTGCATCTCTACATCATCACATTATCAAGCCATATATCCCCATCTTAAGTTTCAGGATCCCACTATTTTCCAGTCAAAGCCCTTACTTTAACACCAGACACCATAAGGTTGAGATTCTAGTTTGTGTTGTAAATCTGCTACTTGCACAATGAGGCTTTGTGTTTGGTTTTCAGAGATCTCCCATCTGCAACCACAAGAAATAAGATTTTCTTTCAGGGGAATCATTCACACACCATTGAAGTTTCAAATTTGAAGGCTTCAGCTTATCCCTTTTCCTCATCATTGTATCCCACAGCAACCTGCCAACATAATTATATCTCTTAATTCCACAAATTTTTAAAGTTATCAAAAAACACTCCTATCCAGTCTTGCCTCAGATAAGCACACAATTAGCAGAATCTAATGGTGATATTTTGAATATCTGTTGCCAACTCACTCAACAGACTGTCAGTGCCATCTTAGTTGTTGGAAACAGAATCATTAGTGCCTCTGAGTCTAGTCAGAGTAGAAAACCAATTGTAAAAACCCATTTTTAAGATTCTGTTTCTCAAGAACCACTCATGGTACCAAGCTGTATTAGTCAGGGTTCTCTAGAGAAACAGAACCAACAGGAGATATCGATGAGTATGAGATTTATAAAGGTGTCTAACGCAACCGTGGGAATGGAAGAGTCCAAAATCCACAGGGTAGATTGTGCAGCTGGTAGCTCCAATGAAGGGTCTGGATGAACTCCACCGGAGAGGCTTACTGGCAGAAGAAACAGCAAAAAAGTCTCTCTTCTTCTTCAAAAGCCTTCAACTGATTGACTATCTTGTTGTGAGTGACATGCCTTAGTTTGATCACAGATGTAATCAGTCACAGGTGCAATGAACTGGCTGATGATTCAATACACCAGCCTTTTGAATTTATCAACCAGCCATGAAATATTCTTGTAGCAACAGTCAGGTCAGTGATTGCCGGACCAGACAACTGGGCATAATCATTTGCCAAGTTGACACGAGAACATAACCATCATATCTGTGTAATAGGAAAAATATCCTGGCTATTCCACTGGTTTATCACAGGGGTAAACAGGGTTAACAAATACAAAAATGTTTTGTAAAAAAGTTTATACAATGATAAATTATCTCATCATTTATATGATGGGAATTCAACTTCTATTAAGTCTTTCATAGAATATTGATATTTGAGGACTCTAGACTCTAGAAAATATTAATTTAAATAATTTTTAACCTCAGTCTGACAAGGTATGAGAAGCATTTTTTTTTTTAACTTTATAGCATTGAAAATATTTTGTGGTTCTAAAAGCTAAGTTGTAATTTGGACTTTTATATTTCTTTATGATTTCCTTCTTCTAATTCTAGTAGCACATGACCCAGTGTTTTAGTTTTTTTGGTGCTTGAGGAAATACCACGCAATGGGTTGGCTTAAACAATGGGGATTTATTGAATCATAATTTTATTTTTGAGGCTAGGAAAAAATTCCAAATCAAGATGTCATTAAGGTGAGACTTTCTCTCTGAAAATGTGGCATTCTGGAGTTGGCTGTCTATGATCTTTGGCCCTGGGATCCTTTGTCACATGGCAATGGACATGGTGGCCTCATTTGGCCTCTTCCTTCTCTTCTGGGCTCGATTGAATTTTATCTTCTTGCTTTGTGGCTTTCTCTCTGCTTATAAGGACACTAGAAAATAGGATTAAGATCCATCCTGAGTTGGTTCACATCTTAACAAAGTAACCTTATTAAAAGATTCTACTTACAATGGATTCACACCCACAGGAATGGCCTAAGTTTAGGAGCATGTTTTTCTGGGTATATAACTCCAAATCACCATACACAGTTACCTCCTTTCCACATTGTCCTAAATTCAACAGATTTTTGATTTTCAATTCAAGTCTCTGACACAAGGTAAAGGAGGAACAAAGATAGCTTGGATCAGAGGGTTCCCAGAAGACTCATGCCTTCTGGATAAGAAGGGCTGTATATTTGCAAAGCCCCTATATTGGTATTAATGCATATGTTCACCTTCATAGTTTAGGAGTAGGTGTTTTCTATTCCATTTTTCTAGCTCTAATATTTTGAAAATTTTCCTGAATTACTGCCTTTGTTTCAGTATCATTTGAATTCTTGACACATGACTCTAGTGATTTCTAAAGTCTTAACAGAATTCAATCCTTTAACAGGCTGACTTGTTTCTTCCTGGGGATGTCAGACAATCAAGGAATGGCTGGAAATATTATTTGCATAGCAAATACTTTTGGATGTGTTTAGAAGAGCGTTAGGAAGACAGAAAAACAAAATGGCACCAGTGCTTCACGTATCCTTCAACTGCTTGAAACGATTAAGGAAATAAAGAAGCATGCAGGTCAGGCCATGGTGGCTCAGCAGGTAAGAATGCTTGCCTACCATGCCCAAGGACCCAGGTTCGATTCCCGGTGCCTGCCCATGTAAAGAAGCATGCAGCTAGTAGGAAAATTTTAAAAGTCCATTGAAAATTGTTGTGTTATTTACTCTAAAACACACATGCAAACATAAAAAGTAATTTAGAAGTCAAAGTAAATTGATTGTTAAGGTAAATAAGTTAGATCTACTTGTTTCTTTTCCACCAAGTTGTTCCTTTCTGGTTAATAATTTTCAACATAAACGTGCAAGTTTATTGCAACTTAGCATTCTTGATTTGATCTATGAGTAAAGACTTGAATATTATTCATAGAATTTTGGTGATTTTATTAGTAACGTGCTTTTCTGCACAAGATTTAGCTTGTACATTCATTCATTGACTAGCATTTATTGAGTACCTGCTGTGTGTAGTACTGCCCTGAAAGCTTTTTGATGATCCCCACAATGAAGCTCTATTGGGGTGGGGTGGGGGAATTTTTAAGAATAGTTCTATAGCAGGCAAAACTTTACTTTATCAACACTGAAATCCTGCAATTGTGCACAGAATTTTATATAATTTTTAGTTGCCTGGACAATCTTTGGGTGATACCCCAATTTGTCAGAATGAACAATGTACATTCTAAAGCAGAATATTTGGGATGAGAGATGAAATAGGTAGAATCTTTTGAGCATGAGAATTTCTGTTAACAGAGGTCATTGAGTGCTAATCTACCAAGGCCAAGGCAGGCATTCATTCACTCATTCGTTAATATACGCGGCAAGTATAAATAGAGTGTTTCCTATGTCCCAGGCACTGTGTTGATCCTGTGGATAGTACTGTGAACCATGTACAACTCCTGCTTTCAGACAGTCCAGACAAATGGGCATTTGTAAGACCTTTTTAATGTAGTCTGGTAAGTGGTACAACAGCAGTGAGTGTAGGGTAGTACAGAGGCAGCCAGGAAGGGTGTTCACCCCAGTCTTAGGTTTTAGGGATAGCCTCCCAGAAGTCAAGACATGTAGGTGAAAAATAATTGAATCTGCGGGGAATTCTTACCCCAAGTATAGGAATGAAGAACATGGAGTTTGGACAAACTCATGCGATGAAAGCAGCTGTTGTGATCCTTATTAGGGACATTTTTTTCTTTCTCCTTATTTGCCACATTTCAATACTATTTTTAAACCTTTACTTCAACAGAAGCTATTTTCTGATAAAACTAGTCCTCATTTCTTACTGCATGACTATCTAATAAAATAGAATACAAGGAAAGTAATTAATCAAAGCCATAGTGGGCACCTGGAATACCCCCAGCCATGGTTGCAATGTAGAGGCAGCCCTTCCGGTAAGAAGATTATCCCCTGTGGAGGGCATGTACTCCTACCTCCTTAAATTATTCTGTGCTGTTCAATAAAAACCACCAAATTGCTTTCTATGCAATTACGAAGAAAAAGAAGTCATTCCATTAGCGGACATTCCCAAAAGCCCTGATTCACTGCATAGTTTCTTTTTTCTTCTATTATTTTTGAGGTGGATTTGAGACATTAGTAACTCTCATTGGAAGACTCCCCATGGCTTGACTCTTACCTGTGTTGGGTACTTTGGCTTCCTATCTAAGCACTAAGCCATCGTTTAATTTAATGTTTTTTTCATGTACAATTTCTTGCATTTCCCTAAGAAATATTAGTATCTAATCTTGCTTGATCAATGAAAACTCTACTTTCTTTTGAGTTAATAACTGGTCTAAAATTATTGGAATTATTGAACATAACTTTAATGATATCTTAAGCTCATAAGGAGTGTTATGGATTGAATTGTGCCTTCCCAAAGGACATGTTCAAGACATAACTTCTGATTCTATGAATATGAAATTACTTGTAAATAGAATCTTTGAAGATGTTATTAGTTGAGATGAAGCCAAACTAGATTAGAGTGGGTTTTAATACAATATGACTGGTATCCTTATAAGGTGAGGAAACTTTGACATAGTAAAAGAGATAAGAGACATAGAGAAGAATGGCTATGTGACGGAGGCAGGATTGCGTATGCTGTCACAAGCCAAGGGATGCCATGGGTTGGCAGCCACCCAAAAGAAACCAGGGAAGAAACATGGAAGGGATTCTCCCCCCTTTTTAAATTTATTAATTAAAAAAAATTAACAAACCAAATAAAACATTAATATATATAATCAGTAATTCACAATATCATCACTTAGTTGCATATTCATCATTTCTTAGAACATTTGCATCAATTCAGAAAAAGAAATAAAAAGACAATAGAAAAAGAAATAAAAGAAAACAGAAAAAAAAAAAAGATTATACCTACCATACCCCTTATCCCTCGCTTTCATTGATCACTAGCATTTCAAACTAAATTTATTTTAGCATCTGTTCCCCCTATTATTTATTTTTATTCCATATGTTCTACTCGTTTGTTGATAAGGTAGATAAAAGGAGCATCAGATACAAGGTTCTCACAATCACACAGTCACATTGTGAAAACTATATCATTATTCAATCATCCTCAAGAAACATGGCTACTGGAACACAGCTATACATTTTCAGGCAGTTCCCTCCAGCCCTCTCCATTACATCTTGAATAACAAGCTGATATCTACTCAATGCGTAAGAATAACCTCCAGGATAACCTCTCTACTCTGTTTGTAATCTCTCAGCCATTGCCTCTTTGTCTCATTTCACCCTTCTCCCTTTTGGTCGAGAGGGTTTTTCAATCCCTTGATGCTGAATCTCAGTTCATTCTAGGATTTCTGTCCCACGTTGCCAGAAAGGTCCACACCCCTGGGAGTCATGTCCCATGTAGACAGGGGGAGGGTGGTGAGATTGCTTGTTGTGTTGGGGATTCTCCCTTTTAAGAGGATACATGATCCTGCCAGCACTTTGATTTTAGACTCTAACCTCCTGAATCAGGAAAAATAAATTTCTATTGTTCAAGAAAATTAATGGCTGGTAGTTTGTTACAGAAGCCCTGGAAAACCCAGATGAGAAAACCTTCCCAGGAAGAGTCATTATGGCCAGGCTGTTTATTAATTCATCTTCCCACTATTATAAGGCAAATAATTACCAAGTACCAATATTGGTAAAAACCCTTGAATGTATAATAATTGTTCAATATTCCTAATTCTAGATTAGAGATTGTGGTTGTTTGAAGCTATATATACCCAGAAAAATATGTTCTTAAAATTAATCCATTCTTGTGGGTATGAACCCATTGTAAGTGCAACCTTTTGCTGAGGTTACTTCAGTTAAAGTACGGCCCACCTCAACCACAATGGGTCTTAATCTTATTACTGGGGTCCTTCAGACAGAAGAGAAAAAGCCACTAGAAGCAAGAGGATGAACATCAATAGAACCAGGAAGAGAAGGGAGAAACCTGAAATGCTGCCATATGCCTTGCCATGTGACAGAGAAGCCAAAGATTGCCAATAGTCAGCCCCAGAATGCCAGTCTTTGGGAAGAAGGCATCATCTTGATGACACTTTCATACTGACTTTCTTTTAGCCTCAAACAAATTCCCATTGTTTAACCCAACCCATTTCATGGTATTTGCTTGAAGAACCTAGGAAACTAAAACAGAGGTGTAGAGACCATAGGATCATCCCTTTGCCTCTCCATTCTTGGTAGAAATTTTTATTCACAGAGAAATGAAAACCCAGTGAGAACTTCTGTAAATGGGCAGGCATGTCTCCTTTAACCACCAAATTCCAGGGTGTTTGGCTGTATTAAAATAGGTGGAGGGGCCTCCTTCCTGGCTTCCACCACAAATGGAAGATGGCCAGTCAAATGGGAGTAGGAATGTCTTGATTTTCTTACCCATTTATAGACAGAGAAGTTGGAAGACAGAGAGACAATGAGAAAGAAGGAATGAAAGAAATGCAGTCTGCTTCTAGAAGGCAGATGGAAAGTCTAGGAGCCTGTTCTTTTGTCCTGGATTTTCACTAAACAATTAGATGAGTCACTGCTCCTCCCACACACAGGAAGCAGTGAGTAAGCTATAAACACAAATGATGGAAGTGTCCCCACCAACATGCCACCTATGGGGAGGGAAGAGGAGGTTGTATTGCTTATAAAATGAAGAGTCTAATCATTCATGGTCCATGTTAAGAGAATAAGAAAAATCAATTCCACTCCTCTAACTCTGCAGGTTTTCCTTCTTGCAGGTTTAGCAAAAGCAAAAGAATAAACTGAAACCCCTCTCACTTAAGCAGATTTATTAACCAAAAGACTGCATACTGCAAAAAGAATACCATACATTACCAAGATGGTTTTGAATTCTATTTTGAATTTCATTTGAATAAGGCATAATTCTTTATTCTCTGATGGGATTAATATTTCATGCAGCATTGATTAAAGATTGTGGAATGGGATGACCCTGAAACTACCCAAATGTGTCTGTCTTTTCTGGCTCTGATTTGAGTAGGAGAATGTTCCAGAGTGGAGAAGGTAACAATAATTCAAAGAAAACATGACCCAGGCATAGACAAAGTCTATGGTAGCTTTGGATGGAGAGAAAGGTGCTGATTGTTAATTGTGGTTGAACTAAAATATAGGTTTGGGTTAAACCACAGACAGAAGAGGGGGTGCCTGTAAACATGATTTTAGGGCTTTTAAAAGGCTTTTCTGTTCCTTAGACACCACCCCTGCTTGCTCACTGATATTCTATTAGCAGCGAAATGAGCACCAAACACTTAACACAGAGGCTTCCTCTATCAGACTACATCAGATGCCATTCTAGTGATATACACACACCTTTGTATATGTCTGCATGTATTTATGTATGTATATGTATATAGGTATACTCAACACATGTATATATTCCATTTCCACAACTTTTGATAAAGTTATTGTTACTTCTATTTTATGAATGAGGAAAATCAGGTCCAAAGAAGATAAGTCACCTATCCAAGGTCATATAGAAAGAGGCAGAACCAAAATGTGACCCAAGAGCTGGCTTCAGTGTCTATGCTTTTACCACCTTACTGTACTGTAAGTGGCAAGTTCCCTAAGGCAGCTCGTTCACTGCCTGAGATTCACACAAAGAGGTAAATGACAAGTAGCAGCTTCTCCCCAAAGAGGAGATGGGGATGCAGGAGAGGTAGGGATCCTGGGACATTTATAGTTTAGTTCTTATTATCTCTTCCTCTTTGAATTATATGTGATTTCAAAATGTGTTTAAACATTTCCAAATATTTAAAGTTTTTTTCTTTAGAACCATTTAAAAAGTAGATTTCAAACTTTACTACAGTGTGGAGAAAATGCAATTCATGGGCATTTATTAGGACATGATTTGTGGACTAACACTTGGTGAATTTTATTCTCTATTTTTTTTCCTGCAGGGTGCCATGCATGTCCATTAGATCAAGCTTGTCAATTGTGTTATGTTGATTGGTTGTCATGGAAAACAGTTTGCATATTAGTATCTTTTTGGGAGATATGTAAAATAACAATTTTTGTTTTTTAGCCAGAGAAGCTTTGGAATTTACTTCTTCTCCTTTGTGCATAAAGATGAAATATTACAATACTGTCATAGAATCATTATCCTAAAACCATACGCATGAATTATTTTTATCACATCAGTGTGGAATTAATTTTATGAATTTTGACTGAGATTCTGAATAATTTTCAGCCATTGTCTGTTTAAATATACCTCTTCCCTATTCTTTCCTCATATGTGGAACCTCAAATAAATATGTAAATGTTAAAACTTCACATTCTTCTGTTCATGTTTCTTAATGGGAATATTGCAAACTACAGAATCTGAAAGTCTATGTTCAAATTCTAGCTTTTTCACTTATTAGTAATGTGCTCTTGGACAGGGCATTTAATTTCTCTGTGCTTTAGATTTCTGTTCTAGTTTACTAGCTGCCAGAATGCAATATACCAGAAACAGAATGGCTTTTAAAAAGCTGAATTTAGTAAGTTTCTAATTTACAGTTCTAAGGCCAAGAAAATGTCCCAATTAAAATAAGTCTATAGATATGTCCAATCAAAGGCATTCAGGGAAAGATACCTTGGTTCAGGAAGGCCGATGAAGTTCAGGGTTTCTCTCTCAAGTAAGAAGGAACATGATGAACACAGTCAGAGTTTCTCTCTCATCTGTAAAATGGGAGCAATAACAGTATCTAAAATTTCATATTATTAATAGAAAAAGAGTTAATGCAGGAAGAGAATTTTGTATAGTACCTGACACATGAAAAGGACCACATGAGGATTTGCTATTATTGGCTTTACTCCGTTCTGGTAATTTCTTCTGAATAATCTTCCTGTTATTAATTCTCTCTTGACCTTTATCTCATTTGCTATTTCCATTGTTAAATGGGTTTTTTATTCCAATTATGGTATTTTTAATTTACAAGCTTTCTCTTTTTCAATTATACCATCTCCTTCCCTTTGATAATAAGATTCCTTTTTTCATGTTTTAAGTTAATATTCTAATTTTAAAACATTTGAAACATTAATTCTATATCTAATCATCCCAATATCAAATTCTTGGGAGGTTTTTAATTGCTTGTTTACTTTGTTTACCTAGATGACTGTCACACATGGTGGTTTGTTTCCTTACTCTTTTTTTTTTTTTTTTTTAATTCTGCGTTGAGAGGTCATGAATGGTATGACTTTAACTAAAGAGATCCTGCTTTGGGGGTATATCCTTAAAGAAAAAATTTGTGTTTGTTTTATCCAGGAGTCCTGGGGGGTTACCTACATAGGAGCACATTAAGTTGCTTTCTTTCTTTGGAGTTTTCCAGACCAAGCAGAGAGTGTAAATCTGAACACCAAAGCTATGTGAGGGAAGCTGATGAATTCTCGAAGAAGCCTCTCCCTCCATCTGACTTATAATGCAGACTGACACCTTTCATTGGTGAACAGATGGATTTTTCCTAATTCCTTGAAGGATTCCTGAAATGTTTTGAATGTCTAACTTTCCTTCTTAGACAGCAAGAAGGAAAGAACAAGAAGGAAAGAACAACAAAGAAGTGAGAACAAGAACTTACTATTTGTCCTACAAGTTCATTAAAATTCAAGTTTCTTGGTGTTTCAGTTTCAACTTCCCATTATGGTTTCAGCAGCTTCTTTACATTGCCTTAGCTACTTATTTAAAAGAATATTTTTATATGTTATTCAGCATTTCTAAATGTTTCACATTGGGAGATTTTTAAGGCTGTATAGTTGCACCATATTGCCAGAAATAGAAGTTGTTTCTGTTATTTCAAAGAAGCACCAAAAAGAGAAAACAGAGCTCAGAAAGAGGTGGGGAGTGTTGAATATAATCTTCATCAACATTTTTAGTCCTCAAGTGGTCCTGAGAGCCTGTATATTCAACAGTTCTGACCTCCGGAGTCTAGTTGATATTGCAAGGTAGTGCTATCTGATCGGGGACAACTGGCAATGTATAGTATGCCCCTTCTTTATTTATACCATTTAGAAAGTAATCATATGGGAAAATTATATTTGGAAACTTTCTTGGGTAGAGTCTAGTATTAGCTAAAATGAGGCTAAGACTCACATGAATAAATTCTACTCTGAATTAGAAGCTCAGTGTCCTCTTTGATGAGAAAATCTTAAGTAATGTTATAAAACAGCAACAACTCAGAACTGAAGTGTTATATCAATGATAGACACTTGATTTGATTATTAAAAACAATTTTTGTTTCATCTCTACTCTATATTAGGCACTGAGCCAGGCCCTGAATTTTCCAAAGTAAATGAGGCACTATCTGATCTTTGAAGAGGTCACAGTCTAGTGTGGGGTACAGACTAAAAAAAAGTCCATAAAATTAGATAAATAATAAACAAGGACTGTGGGGCACATAGAAGGGAGTGCCTAACCCATCTGGGAAAGCTGGGAGAGCAGAGATCCACCAGGGCATTGTCTTGTAAGTCAAGCAGGAGAATGCTAGACAAAACAAGTTCAAGGGCATCCCGGCAGGGAACAGCATATGTGAATGTGCAGAGGAACACAATGAATGGCATGTTATAGGAATATCCCACAGCTCAGTGATTTTGGTTCTTAGAGTGTGTGTGTGGGAGGGGTGGGAGATTGGTTTAAACCAAGACTATAAATGTAGACAGGGGCCATATCATGAAATTCCTTTTGGCAAGGAGCTTAGATTTTATTGTCAAACTGAAAAAGTCTTGGAGTGTACTGTGCTGCAGTGAGCACTCAAAACCAATGGGAAAACATGGCATATTTTCCTGGATATAATTTTGGGTGAAGATTTGGGAAAAGGAAGCTTTAAAAAGATATATTAAAATGAACACAAAAATGGAACAAAATCTATGATATGACAAAATTCCCTCAAGAAATTTCACAATTTCTTGAATTTCTCATTATGCTATGAGAACTCTGTCCCCAGAATTTAGGTTTTTGCTTCTCTGTCATTAGGATTGCCCTTTGCCCTATTATGGCTTCAGTATTGCCACTGTATTGGCAGTCACTCAGAAATTCTGTGGTTCTGGAATTCTTACTTCCTTGACCGTTATGTCCTGACAGTTTTGCAGAACCCCAATGGAGAATATTGCCTCTTGAAACTTTGAAGTCTCTGGCCCATATCTCATCAATGTTTCCTTGTTTTCTGGGAGCCTTTTGAGCATGCGTCATTGACATTTTATGTCATACCATTTCAGTTAATGGAACAAGTGACATTCTTCTCTTGGCAACCTGGGACCAACTTTGAATCAAATAGCCACATGGGTAGTGTAGTGTGACAGGTTCTCTGGAGACTGTTGTATAAACACTCAGCAAATAAATAATAATGGTGAATAATTAAATTGGAAGCTTCTGAGAATTCCCTGTTGAATTAAAGCTTTTTTTTCACAAGGGTCTGAGTGGGAGGCAACATGATGAAGTGGGAAAAGGCTGGAACAGATAGATCAGAATTTTAATCCTGGCTCCTTCCTTAATGGATGGAACACATTACGTAACTATCCAAACCTTACTTTTCTCATCTGCAAAAGAGAGAGAGAGAGAGAGAGAGAGAGAGAGAGAGAGAGAGAGAGAGACGTATCATGGGTATCTTCTAGAGTTCAGATGAAGAGAAAATGATAAAAATATGCAAAAGCCCCTATTTCATATTAGGTTTTTAATAAATTTAACTCCTCTTCCAGGCTATATTCTCAGGATGTTGCATTTCTTTAAGGTGTGTTATTCATCTTTCTGAGATGTGTATTATTCATCTTCCTGGGATGATGGATATTTATCTGTAAAATTCTGAGGTCAAACTAGAAAATCTATGAAGTCCTTTTTGGCTTTAATAGCATTCTATTTAAGTTGTCGTACCTAAAGGCATCAAACCTAAATGAATATTTGGAATTAAAATTATAGTTGAAATACAAGCTACACATTTTTAGTTTTTTTTAATGTTCAAAAATAACATGTAATAAGCTTTAAAAAATTAAAACAGTGGGAAAAAACAGTGGAAGCTCTCTCCCACAAGCATGCAGATTCAGTAAAAGTTGAGACTTCTACCTGTGTTTTACCAGAACACACACTCAGTGTTTGTCGGTAAATAAATGTTGTGGACCAACATCAATGACTCTTTCTTCTTTTGACAGCTTTATTTTTTTTAAAAACCTTTTTGGAACTGTATTGGCTGTACTTTTATATTTCTTTTGAAGTGAGAATGGGATTTGGAAGAGAGAGGCATGCATTTGCTGTGCCATCTTGAACTGGAAGTCTGCTAGTCTCACACTGCAGTAGTGCCCCTAGGATTCTTTCAGACTATATTAATGCCTAGAGTTGAGGACACCCTGTTCCCTCAGCCAGAATTTGTCATTTCTTCTTCATTTCCATCCCCCCTCCCAATTCTCAGATAATCCCGTAAAAAAGATAACACCATTGAAAGATTTGAACTCTCCGTATCTACTTAACTGTTCATCTTCTTAGCTTTTCTTGGAGATCTTTCTCCTACTCCTTTGTAGGAATAGTCTCTCACTTTCAATATTGCTGAATGCACATTTTTTTGTTAAAACTTTACACATTGTATCACCCCAACAACCCCATTTCTTTCAATGCCATGTCCCTGTTACAGTATGTGATTAGATCTGGACTCCAAACTGAAAAACATTTACTGTTGGTTGGCCAGGACTCCCTCTTAGTTCTGTTTGAATCATTGGAAAGAAAACCAAAATTTCCTGTTTTAGTTTGCATGCTGCTGGAATGCTATATAGCAGAACTAGACTAGCTTTTAATAAGGGGAATTTAATAAGTTAAAAGTTTATAGTTCTAAGCCTATAAAAATGTCCAAAGTAAGACATTCATGGAAAGATACCTTAATTCAAGGAAGTTGATGGGTCAGGAACATCTCTGTCAGCTGGGAAGTTATGTGGCTGGCATCTGCTAGTCCCTTGTTCCTGGGCTCCATGGCTTTCAGCCTCTGTTCCTATGGGGCTCCTCACCTTGCTTCTCCAGGGCTGGTTTTCATTTCTTGGCTTCCCTTGGCTCTCTCCAGGTTCTGGCTTGCTTAACATCTCATAGTGATGTCTGCTAGGCTCCAAGCATCTCCAAACATCTGTGTTTCTATTCTCTGAAATAACTGTTCTCCAAGCATTGACATCTGCTCTCTCTATCAGCTCTGAGGCTTCTGTCATTTCTGACTCTTCCCAAAATGTTTCCTCTTTTAAATGATTCTGTAAACTAATCAAGATCCACCCGAAACGGGTGAAGTCACATCTCCATCTAATCTAATCAAAAGTTTCCAACATACATTATCGATTCAGGATTAAAAGAAACAGCAGCTCCCACAAAATTGGATCAGGATTAAAACATGGGTTTTCTGGGATACATAATACTTTCAAACCTACACATTCCCAAATTAGGGAAAGAGGGCAGCCGAAGGCCACTTTATTAAAAAAGAAGTAAGCAAACAAACACGCAAAGCACACATGCACAAAAATATAAATAATTAATGAATTGGGATGCAGGTTATAAAGACGTTTTTAATACCATTCATGTAAATTTTCTGTATCTCTGAAATTACATCACAATAAAAGTTTACCAACAATGAACAAGCCAACTCCCCTCCCCCTCAACACATCCATACAGGGACTCGTCAGGTGTATCAGTTACTTTGGAAGTCTTTTCTTTCTCATCACTTCACGTCATCTTTCTGGAATCTATAACCAGCTTTGGGTAGTAAAATAGAAGTCTATTTTAGCGGTGAAGCGAGTTTGGATGTGAACCTTCTGAAAAATAGCAGGTGAACACAGAAAACTTTTTTGAGATTGACAAGGTCAATTCTCTCTGGTATTGCCTTCTTCATCCGACCTCAAAAGGTAGATTCTATGATAAAATTGAGAACCATAACGGAGTCAGTCTTCTTTTCCTGCTTCTTGCTATTTTTGTGTTATAAACCCTGGGCACAAGAATACATTTCCAACACTTCCCACTTAGTCCTTCTATCTCTAAGTCCAGAAGCCATGTTGGGAGGGGTGACACAGCCTCAGCAGCAATGAAGAATTCTTTTTTTTTTTTTAATGGTGAAAGCAATCTGATAAACAGGACTAGAAATTAAGAAGGAAAAGATCAGTTGAGTGCACCTCAGTTGTAGAAACAGCAAAACAAAAGAAGAAAGCAAGCACTTAAAAGCTTTTCTCTTTACAGGAGTTTTGGAAGCTTGTTGCTCTAAGCAGTGAACTGATGTTTGCCTCATCTGCATAGATTTAGCCACAGTTCATTGGGAACATATCTAATGTCTAATGTCCACGAATGATCAAATATAAAATTGGATTGCGTAGTTGAACAGACAAATTCATTCTGTTCTATGAAATACTAAGCGCTACAGATGCTCAGCATTCTGATAGTAAGTGAAAAAGAGAGAGTCTATCTTTTCATGTTTGTGGTCAAATTGTGTGTTGTTTGATATTTGCTTACTTATTTGTCAAAGTTCTTTGTGTATTCGAGAATATGCTCTTTGTCCTATGTAATAGCTCCTTCTAGGAGAGCAGGAATTATATTCTATTTGGTATTCCTAGATACGTAATAGGTGTCACATAAATATTTCTTAAATGAATTTCAATAGGAGGGTTTTATGTATAACTCTCCTTCCTTTCCATTATGAAGCAGGAATAGTAAGGCTGCTGGAAATATGGAAATGAATAGAGATAAAGTCTGTGTATACATTTGAATGAATGATCATTCTCAGTATTCGTAAAATAAACAGACCATCTGCTTACTTTTATTAAAAAAATTCAACTGACCTATGAGTATACAGATTTTTGATCATGTGACCCACTTTTGAAAAAACTTAGAGATGTCTTCCCTGAATAAATATAGCTCATTTTTAGCAATAACCAGCATTGACTAACTTTGCTGAATGCTTTACATATGTAACAAAGAAAATCTACTTTGGTGCTTCCCTTATCATTAAACTGGTTTTTCTTCTTGTCCCCTCTACACCTTTACAGTCTCAAAGTGGGCAAGTTGGAAATGCCACTTCCAGAAGAAAGATAGGATATGACATAAGGAACTGTCATTCAGACTAGGACAAGAAGTAAAGAGCCTGTGTGACGAGAACATTGCTGGAAGAAGACAAATATTTGGGTAGTCCTTTCCAGACCAAAGGTCAGAGATGGCCAGTGTAAGGAGGATGTTATATGGAAGAGACATCTTTGAAGCAAGGGCTTTGATCCCTTCTCTGAAACCCCGAGTAGAGTCTGCCCTTTATGGATGATGGAGTGATGGCATGACCACGGGGTAGCGTGATGGCTGAAGAGCCCAAGCCAGCTTTCCTGAGCTGCACTTAGCTCCAGTGTGGTAGGCGGGCGACCCTGTGCCTACAAACCCTGCTTAGTGGTGGCAAGGTGGGCAGCTAAGAATGTTCTAGGCATAGTTGTAGGAACAAGGAAGAATGGGAGTTAAGGGCACGTGTAGGAGGCAAGCCTGCACATCCCAGGCTGAAGCCAGGCCCAGTGAGCAAGGAAGTCTGATCCAAAGATGCAGGTCACAAATGTGTCAGCTGCAGATCTAGCAGTGCACAATAGCAGGACACCTCTCACATACCTCCCCTTCTGCCCTGCCACACGCGCGTGCACACACACACTCACAGGGACCGGGCCAGGGACCCTGTTGGTTTTACCTCCTCAGACACCAAGCCTGGGCAAGACCACCCCAGCCACCCTGCAGCAGAGACTAGTGAATTCCAGAGCGTCACACTTGGAGTTTCTTCCTCTTTTATGCTAAGCATCTAGTCTTAGAAATAAGAGCTGTCCTAGTGTCCTGGGGCTGCCATAACAAAGTCCCACTAATTGGGTACTTAAGACAACAGCAATTTATTGTCTCCAGTTCTGGGGGCTACAAGCCTGAAATCGAGATGTTCACATGGTCACGTTCTTTCTGAAAACCTGTAGGAGAGAATCCTTCCTTGCCTCTTCCTAGCTCCGGAGGGTTTGTTGGCAATGCTTGGTGTTCCTGGCTTACGGCTGCAGCGCGGCAATCTCTGCCTCCATAGTCACTTGGCTTTCTCTCTGACTGTCTGTGTCTCTTCTCCATTCCATTGGAATAATCACCCTAAGTCAGTTTGACCTCATCTTACCTAATCACATCTTCAAAGATCCTATTTCCAAATAAGGTCACCTACACAGGAACCGGGAGTTGGAAATGCCTTTCTAGGGGACACAGACATAACAAGAGCTAACTTTTCTCGGCACACTGAATAATAAAGCTGGTGCACTTATCTGCAACACTGGCACACACAGACTATCTCATTTAAATTTTTATTAAAAAGGTTGCTAGGTGGGTGTTTTACAATTGAGGATATTAAATAGAGACATTAGGTGATTTTGTTCAGCAAGCCAAGTGGCTAAATCTATATTGAATTAAAAATTGGAATTTAGACTCTTGGTGCCGTTAGTATTTTGTTCTGTGATGTTTCCCAACGGTCAGGAATCCCACCCTAAGGCTGTGCGGTTCTCTCAGGTTTGCACGGTGGGAGCAGAAGGAAGCCAGAAACGGTCTGTTGAGGGGGGCGGGGAATGCTTCCAATTTGAGCTCTGTTGCTGGTGCAGCACCCGCGTGGGGTTATGAGTTGCTTCGGGCCTGGCTTCAGAGCGGAAATGCGTGGGCGCGCTGGGCGGGCGGGCTGGGCGCCTACCCGGGGCGGTGTGGCGCAGATGGTCCGGCCCGGGGTGAAACGCGCAGCAGAGAGATGTTCAGTAGGTTAATTGTTGCCGTCCTCGCAAGAGTCAGCCAGTAATTGCTGACACCAATATGCTCACTGTGGCGGCCTCAGGGGCTCAGTGTGTGAGTCAGATGAGGGAAATGAGGATAAAGTTGGCCTTGTTTCCTGAAAGCTTGGAAACTGAATTAGAACTTTTTGAACTTTGTCTGTGATCCAGATCACTTTTGGGGGAAAAATGAAAAGCCAGAACGAAAAGCTGAAAGCTAATATCCCTTTGCTTTGTGAAGGTTAACTGAATAGAACCTAATCATAACGTAACTGGCTTTTAGTCTTTATGATGGTGAATGCCATCCGCTTAACTTAATTTCAAATCTCAGTTTTCCTTCCCCAAGCCCATATTTTCTATCCCCAGCTTCAGAAGGCACCTTAGAAAGCCAATGAAGTCCTCAAGTCTGTAGGCAATTGCATGAGTCAGTGATGGCAGAAGAGGGAAACAATTTAGGCTGCTGACAGCTGGTGTTTGGCTGCCATGAAAAATTTTCACCCTTTTTGATTTAATTTTATTTTTTGAATATGGTAAAGCATTTATACAATTCAAAAGTCATTTAGAAGGCATAGACTTCTCATTTCAATCCCTAATCCCTCAGTCCTGTTCCCACTCATTCCGGTACAGTAACCATTTTCATTTGTCTCATCCATGCTTTTTTTTTTAAATATACAAAGTAGCATATATACACTATTTTGTCTCTTGCCTTTTTCCACCTCACAATATATATTGGAATTTACTCCATGCACATTCACAGAGGCCTTCCTCATTTGTTTTTTTTAATTTTACAGCTGCAAACAGCTTCATTATGTGGATGCACCAGAATTTATTCAGTGAGTTCCCAACTGTTGAATATTTAGGTTATTTTCATTTTTTTTGGCAACTACAAATGATACCTTAATGATTAACCTTGTTTCCTTTTGTGGAGGTGTACATACAGATAGATTCCAAAACTGGGATTGCTAGGTCAGAGGGTCAATGCATGTAATTTGGTAAAATATTGCCAAATTGCCCCACATAGGTTTGTACCATTTTGCCCAAACACCAGCCATGTATAAAGGTGTCTGCCACCTCACAACCTTGCTAGCAGGCTGTTTTCTTAAGTTTTTGATTTTTCTCAATCTGATAGGTGAGACATGGAATGTTAGTATTATGTTGTGCATTTATTTTATTATAAGCAAAACTGAGCATTTTTTTTTTGCTTATGTGTTAATTTGTATGTTCTTTTATTGGGATTGTATATTTATGTCATTTGTCTATTTTTGTATCATGATTTTGGTGTTTTGCTTTTCAACTTTTGAGTTCTTTATATATTAAGAAGGGTAGCCTTTTGGCAGTGTTATAAGCAGCAAACCTTTTTCCCCAGTTTTTAATTTGCATTTTCCCCTTTCTACTTTGTTGACAATATTTTTTTCATGCAAAAAGTTTTATTTTATATTTCCATAATTGAATTTATAAATTTTCTTTCTATTCCATTTAATCGTGCAGCCCTTATACTATGTTTTAATCTGATAGAACATGGCCTCTTTCTTTGCTCTTCTTTTCTAGGGTTTTCCTAGATTTCCTTGAATGGTGAAAATGCACATGAATTTTATAATCAACTTATTTTTCTCTAGAACAAAATAAACTTCATACTTGTATTGAGATATTATTAAATTTATGTATTATTTTGGGGAGACAGCAGGTTTATAGCATTGAATCAATTTATTGAAGAACAAGGGATGTCTTTTAATTTGTTCCAAACCTAATTTTGTCTTTTGTGAGGAATATTTTAAATCCTTCCTTATTTGTGTTTTTCAAATTTCTTGTGTAATTTATTTAGATTTTTTTAATTATAAATGAGGTCTGATCTTTATATGTCCTAGACGATTATTGCTTATAAATAAGAAGATTATAAATTTTGTATATAATTTAATCTCCTCCTAGTTTGCTGAATTATTTCCTTTTTTTTTTTTAGTTTCTGCATTGATTCTCTTGGGTTTTTTCTTAAGACACTATTTTGTCATCTGCAAAAGATGAGATAGTGTTACTCTTTTGCATCTTTTTTTTTTGCCTCTGATTATTTGAATAGTGCTTATTTATTTTTATCTTAATAGCTTTTCATGATAGGGTAGTGCTTTCTGTCTGCCCCAGTCACCTCCACTTCCTATTGTTAGATTCAACCTGATTCTCTCATCTATATTGCTTACCTGGCTTCTGAAAACATTTGAATTCATGATGCTGCCTAAAGTTAACAGGTGAAATATAGTATGAGCAGCTGCTGCTTCTCTTATATCATCATTGTGCATTTATCCCAACATATGGGGAATTGGTGGGTCTGAGTGATGGGGGTAGGTCAGCACCAGACATTGGGTTACATTTAGAGAAACTAAGGTAGTGACTGTACTCTTTAGTGAATATTCCAGAAAACCAGAAAGGTATTCCAAAGTTGAGGCCAGTGATGATATGCAAATGTCAAGCCCAAAGGACCATGAACAAGATAGTGCATGAGAGGCCATCAAAGGTGAGGACTTAGACAAGGTTGGACTAAATTAGGAGTAGCCCAGAAATGTACAGGCCAACTTTACTTTTTTGTAGCCTACTTTTTTTTACTAGCCAGTAGATGATGGGGTGTGTGGGCTTATGGAGTTGATATAAAGTCTCAGGATCAAAGCAAGTAATGATCACCTTTGTAAATGTTTAAAAAATGACTTGTTCTTCGATTCTAGAAGTTCTCTAGATTATTTGCTAGAACATCAGGGGCCTAGTATCTGCCCTCTTGACCAGCACTCTAGAACTTTCAGCAGGGAAGTAAATGCTTTGTAATCTGTGTTGCCCAGTAAGGTAACCACTAGTCACATGTGGCTGTTGAGCACTTGGAATGTGGCTAGTGCAACTGAGAAGTTGAATTTTTAACTGTATTTATCTTTAATTAATTTAAATTTAAATAGAAAATATGACCAGTGTATTGGATAGTGCAATTCTAGAAATGTGTATTCTAAGAAGATAGAATGTACAAATGCATGACTTGTGAATGACTGTGACTTCAATTTCATGCCAGGCACATGCACAAATGACCTCACTTGCACCAATATTGCCTCTCATTTGTATAATAATTTACATTTTTTAAAGCTTTTTGATAGCTTGTGCTACAGTAGCAAGCATTTACAATTTAAGGTGATCCATATTGCTAGACAAGGATTTGAGTTCAGAAAAATAATGGAATAATTTACTCAAAGTAATGGAAATTATTAGTTTCATATATCTGGTTTCAACCGAGGACTTTTGATTCTGGGTTGAACTATCATTCCATTACACCGTGGTATACTTTCCAGCTTTACAAAGGAGTCATTAAAAGTATTAGTCTTATAAAGCTAGACACACATTTGCCATATGATATACAAATCCCACCCTTAGGTTTTTACCTGGGAGAAATGAGACCATATATTCACATGTACATGAATTTTATGGAAGATTTTTTCACAGTGACCAAAACCAGGAAATAACCCAATGTCTTTCGACTGCTGAATGGAAAAACAAATTATGGTGTGTCCACCTAACAGAGTATAATTTGGCAATAAAAAGATCGACTGGTACATTCAACAACAGGGATAACAAAAAACTCTAAGTTATGTGAAAGAAGCCAGATTCAGAAGTTTACCTATTGTATGATTTTCATCCATTCAATATTCTGGAAATGTCAAAATTATAGTTCAATTGAACAGATTAGTGATTGCCAAAGGCTAGTAAGAGTAGAGCCTGACAACAAAGGGGCATAAGGAAATTATTCTGCCTAATGGAAACATTCTTTATCTTTATTATGGTGATGGTTACGTGACTCTACACATTTGTAAAAAGTCATAGAAATGTAGACTAAAATGGAGAAATTTACCGAGGGTAAAACTCTAAGGAGACTGGCTAGTAATCTAAAAGGTACTAACAAAGGAGATAAAACCAGATTTCCAAGATCCCAGATCTGGTGGGCTATGGTCTCAGAAAATCCAAACTCCTAAATGAATTTAAAGGACACTACAGATTGTGGGCCTCAATAAACCTGAATTTTGTCTTTTAAGGGTTGTCATGCATTGAATCATGTCCCCGACAAGGACATGTTCAAGTCCTAACCCCCCGTCCTATGACTATGAGCCCACTTGTAAATAGAATCTTTGAAGATGTAATGAGTTAAGGTGAGGCCAGTCTGAATTAGGGTGGTCGTTAATCCAATATGACTAGAGTTCGTATGAGCAGAAGAAATATGGACACAGGAATAGGAGTAAGAGACACTAGGAGACTGCCAGCCGCCCATATGATGGAGGCAGAGGTTGAGTTACGGACTGCTGGCCAGCCATCACCAGCACACCACAGGCTTCAGAGGAAGCATGATCCTGTTGATGCCTTGATTTTGGACTTGTCTCCAAAACAGGCAATGAACTCCTGTGGTCTAAGCCACCCGGTCTGTGGGATTTGTTACAGCAGCCCTAGGAAACCAAGACAAATACATTACTTAAGATTCTATCTTCGGCTGGGGGTAAAAGGGGAATAAGATTTGGTCATTCCTGATTAGGGTTTGAGTGAGTGGTCTGGGGAGACTGATGTTAAGTCATCTAAAATGACTGATGTTAAGTCATCTTAACTTAACTGATGTTAAGTCATCTAAGATGTTAAGTCATCTAAAATGACTTAACAAAGGAGATGCAACCGGATTTCCAAGAACTGAGATTTCGTGGGCTATGGTCCCAGAAAACCCAAACTCCTAAGTAAAATCTAAAGGACAATACAGGGTCTTTCTACCTTTCCAAGCTCCTTTCATTGCATACTTTTTGACCAGTAAGCTTAGGACTTTGAACTTCTTATATGTCAAGCTGTTTCTACCTCAATCCCTTTGTACTGCGTTTCCCTTTGAACAGAATATACTTCCTTCTGCTTAGATCACACATGAACCGGCTACTTTCATAAAGAGATCTTCACCAATCAAGTTATATAAATTATTCCCCCACTTACTCTCTTTTCACATTATGTAGTTTTATTTACTCATAACACCTATCAGTATTTGAGATTTTTTTCTTAATTGTTCTTCTGTTCATAGACACATGGATGTTTATATGAATTTATTCTTTGTCTTCATTAATCGGAGTATAAATTTACCTGAAAAATGGGATCCTACTTGCTCATTCACTATTGCATCCTCAGCTTCTACCTGATTGCCTGACATTAATTGTTGCTCTATCAATAGTTGTTGAAAATATGAATGAATTGGCTCAGAAACTGAATTTTCTTTTAGTGATTTCTAGGACCTCCTGTCATCACCTTTTGTCTTCATCCAGAGAATTCTACTTTAATCCCAGCCATATGAGAACATAGAGAGAAGTGCTTAAGTTTTGAGTTCTCCAGCTCGTGACAAGGATCATATATCTTTTCCTATCCTTTACTCCTTTCAAATCAATACATATTTTTTGAACACCTACTAGGGGCACAACAACTGTGGTAGATGTTGCTGCAGACAGGGACATCTGAGATGGCTTACAATGAACTCACACTCAACTTCAGAAAAACACTACTAGCATTCAGTCTACTTTTTTTTTTAACTTTTTTTTATTGTATAGTACAATATATATATACAAAGCAAAGAAATAAAAATACGATAGTTTTCAAAGTACTTTTCAACAAGTAGCTACAGGACAGATACAAGAGTTTGTCATGGGCTACCATATGATCCTCTCATATTTTTCCTTCTAGTTGCTCAAGAATATAGGATGGTAGAGGACTTAAATTTTTTTTATCATCCCAATTGCTTTTTTCCCTTCTTTTTCTTTGTGAAAAATAACATATATTTAAAAAGTTATAAATTTCAAAGCACAGCACCACAATTATTTGTAGAACATATTTCAGACTTTGACATGGGTTATAATTTCACAATTTTAGGTTTTTACTTCTAGCTGCTCTAAAATACTGGAGACTAAAAGATATATTAATTTAATGATTCAGCATTCATATTCATTTGCTAAGTCCTATCTTCTCTGTGTAACTCCAGTATCACCTTTGATCTTTCCATCCCTCTCTTTGGGAGTGTTTGGGCTATGGCCATTCTAAATTTTTCATATTGGAAGGTTCTGTCACTAATATGGGGTAGGGAGATGGAACTATCTGATGTTCTGGAGAGGCTGGGCTAGGTTTCAGTACTTATCTGGACCAGGAATCCATCTGGAGGTTGTAGGTTTCTGGAAAGCTAATCTAGTGCATGGAACCCTTGTGGAATCTTATATATTGCCCTAGGTGTTCTTTAGGATTGGCTGAAATGGTCCTGGTTGGGAGTTGGCAGGTTATGATAGGTAGCGAGTTGTTGGAAATGCTGGAGGCATTAAAAGTAGACTGAACATTTGGTGAGACAAAATAAGCTAGAAACAAAAGAACAAGAATGGTATGGTCACCTTTAGAAAATGCTTATAAGAAAACAGGGGCCTAGATTGTAAGCTTTTAGAGCAGACACATTAAGCCTGGAGTGGTGACTATTATTTCTGGATTTTGAGAGGCTGGCTTATATATACAGCCTGATATTTAGAGATAAGAATGAAGCTGAACAGGTTGAGGTTAAAGTGATTCAGAACATAGGAGTAAGAAAGACAAGAGTAGCCTCTCGACTCTATTTGAACTCTCTCTGCCACTGACACTTTATGAATTACCCTTCTTTTCCCCCTTTTCATCAGGATGTAATTGTTGATCCCATGGTGCCAAGTCTGGATTCATTGTTGGGAGTCATCTCCCACATCACCAGGGAGACTTTCACCCCTGGATGTCATGTCCCACATAGGGGGGAGGGCAATGATTTCACTTGCAGAGTTGGGCTTAGAGAAACTGAGGTGACATCTGAGCAACAACAGAGGTCCTCCAGGAGTAACTCTTAGGCATGCCTATAAGAAGTCTAAGTCTCTCTGCTACCTACATAAGCTTCACAAGAGTAAGCCTCCTGACTGAGGGCATGGCCTGTTGATTTAGGCATCCCTAAAGTTTGACATGGCATCAGGGGATTCCCTGATGGTAAATTTTAATAGTTTCATGTTTTTTTTGATTATCTGCTTAATATATCAAGGCATTACAATAATCTAAAAGGACCTCTTTCTTATCTGTGTTTCCTGTGTTTCACTTGTTCAAATGAGCTATACAGATAGGTTGAAATAGATTATGTACTACAGAAAATTTCAGTTCCAGACCAAAGAAGCCTTTCTTCCATTGGTCTCAAAGAGTATGTGCGGTTCTAAAATATAGACACTGTCTTTATTACTCCTATGTTCTGAATCACTTTAACCCCAACCCATTCAGCTTCATTCTTATCTCTAAATATCAGGTTGTATGTATAAGCCAGCCTCTCAAAATCCAAAAATAATAATCACCACTCCAGACTTAATGTGTCTGCTCTAAAAGCTTACAATCTAAGCCCCTGTTTTCTTATAAGCATTTTCTAAAGGTGACCATACCACTCTTGTTCTTTTGTTTCTGGCTTATTTTGTCTCACCAAATGTTCAGTCTACTTTTAATGCCTCCAGCATTTTCAACAATTTTCCAGGGTTTCACAGAAACATTCTGTAGTAGTATATTATGAGACAAAATATATGGCTGTGCATATATGAAAGTACTCAGTGTTAATGTGTAGTTGTGTACAGTATTATGTGTAAAGTGAACATGTATAGTGTTAAACTGTATTTGGAGTAGGAAATCCAGGGAAATTGGGAAGCATAATTTATCTCAGTCATGTTTCTGACCATCTATCTGTTGCTGGGGTTAAATTAAATACAAGAGAGCCATACAACAAAATACAATATAATTATTTATAATGATCATGCAAATGTGTATTTAATGATAAGAAAAGATGTATATGTCTATTGCCAAGTGAAAAAAGGCAAATTACAAAATATATCTCATTATGATTCCATTCGTGAAAAGGATATATAATTAGATGTATGTACATTGCGTGTTGATATGTACATGTTTATATTTACTAAAAAGTCTAAGATTATAGCTAAAATATTAATGATGGTCATTACTGATAGGTAGCATTACAGAATATTAAAATGTTCCTGATTTTTTTTTTGTTTTTTTGCATGGGCAGGCACCAGGAATTCAGGTTTCCAGCATAGCAAGCAAGAATTCTAACTGCTCAGCTACCGTCACACTGCCCTCTTGATTTTTTTTGTAGAAAGAGATTCCTACAATGGGCTTATGTTCTTGTGTAATGAAAGTATCAAGAGAAAAACAGGTTAGAGATGTTGGAACATAGAGTGGTTTCCACTGTCACACTGAATCTTTTCATATATATATTTGAACCTTCCCTAGGGCCTTCCTCCTAGGAAAAATAAAGAGATTGACATTTTGAAATTTGGCTTTCTTTAATGAAATGATGATAGAACCAGTAATTACCTTTCCTCCCTAAAGGTGATTTTTTAAATTCAGAGAATACCACTGTTCTTTAATACTGAAACCTATGTAGGAAAAAAGAAAACATAGCAGAGTGTACTATGGATAAGACAAGGAACTGTCTCCAAGCTCTTGCAAGCTCTTCTTGCAAAGTTTTATTAAGAGAGACAGAAGGACAAATACTGTATGATCTCACTGATATTAAATAATTAGAATAAGCAAATGCAGAGAGTCAGAAATCAGAGTACACTTTACCAGGGTCCGGGTGTGGCAGGGCATAGGGAGTTAATGCTCAATTTGTACAGAATTTCTGTGGGCTGACGGACAAGTTTTGGAAGTGATGGTAGTGATGGTAGCACAGCACTGTGAATGTAATTAACACCACTGAATTATATATTTGAATGAAACTAAAATGAGAAATTTTAGGTGGTCTATATGGTACTCGAATAAAAGTTGAAAAAACTCCATAGGACTGAACAACACAAACAGCGAACGCTAATGGAAACTATGGATTATAGTTAATAGTACAACTATAATAATAGTTTTCATCAGTTATCACACAGGTACCACACTAATGCAAAGTGTTAATAATAGAGAAAATTGAGAGTGTGTGTGTGTGTGGGGCAGAATATGGGAAGTCTGCATTTTCTGCATGATTTTTCTGTAAACCTACAACTTCTCTAGTAAGGGGGGTGGGGTCGAGTCTGCAGCACCCTCCCTTGCTCCCAGCTGGGACTGCTGTTCTGGTAAATGCCATGGTTTGTAGTTTTCTGCAGTTGCAAAAGGGCTCTGTAAATCTTAGAAAGACTTGCCTGCTGTACCACTAAGCAGCAGGGCTTATTTCCACCTCCCCACCCCCCAGATGATATTCCTGGGTTTGCATATATCTGCTCTTTTCAAGGAACCATGTACTCTAAATGTCACCTTGCTTCCCTTCAGCAGGGCCTGTGTTCCAACTGGAGCAGCCAGCAGATTGATGGTTCACTGAAAGCTCCCTCATTATCTTCCACTGTCAATTCCTTTCATGAGTAATCTCTTGTGCCCTGGATGCAGAGCTTCTTTGTGTGTGTATGTGCTGTGAAATAAAATCTCAGATAATGTGTGAGCCAATTTTGTGAGACCCAATTCCCTCCCCACTGTCATCATCCCCACAGTGTGACCTCAGATCAAATCGTTTATTCATTAGTAAAGCTCAGTTTATATGGCCCTAATTGGTGAAGAATGGAAGGTAAAAGATGTTGGCATGATTAAAAAAAAGTTAAAGGTGCATGATTGGGGCAGGGCGGGCGGTGGGTGGGTTGTTGTAGAGGTATGCAATAGGAAGGAACGTTCTTGAAAAATAAGCACTGAAAAAAAAACAATAAAATTTTGTCTTGTGAGAGATTTGCCTTCATTATCCCCTGCTTAAAGAAAATTGCTCATTTTCTCTAATTTTTACTGAAAAGATGCTCCTACAACTCTTGCAGATTTTTTTCAAATATAAATATACAGATTATAATCACTTTCTCTAGAGCAGCTACTATTTACATTGAATTAAGCCTAGTCTTTTCCAAGTACATATGCATAGTTTCAAGCTCCTACCAAATCCCATTCCTATAAATTATCTTCTTTGCAGCAGTATTTGAAGGACTCGATGTTCAAAAAACTTTTAAAGAGGACTCCATTCTTCTCTATTATTGTTTTTATGGCCTCTTCAGCTGCCCCTTTCCCTTTGCCTGGAAGGGTCACAGTGAAAAGCAAGGACATCTTACTGGCCATGGTTATTGGGAGAGGAGCATTCATCACCACAAGCAAAGAAGTTGAACCTTGGGGCCAGCTTTGGTACTCTCCTTTTTCACTCTGTGGATGCCATCTCTCCCACCAGCCTGGAGTGCTGAGAAGATCTGGTGCTGGGTAAACAAAGTGTGGTGTATCTATATGATGGAGTGCTATTCAGCCAGTAAAAGGAATGCAATACTGATAAATGCTACAACAAGGAGGAACCATCATCATGCTATATGAAGGAAGCCAGATTCAAATGACCATGCACTATATCAGACCATTTATCTGAAAAGACAAATCTATTGAAACAGAAGGCAGATTAGTGCTCACTCGGGACTGGTGGTGGGAACGATTGCAAGTGGACACTAGGGATCTTTTGGGAGTGATGGAAATGTTCTGAAATTGGATTATAGTGATAGTTGCACAGTCCATGAATTTGCTAAATATCATTAAATTGTATACTGCACATGAATGAATTGTATGATGTGCAAATTATACCCCAATAAAGCTATTTAAAAATAGAAATAGATTCCAACAGCGATAGAAGGAGACCTGGAGCCATTCCTGCCTGGGGAAAAGCCCCAGAAATGGAAGCACAAGAGGGCTGTCTAAACTACGTTTGCTGTAGTGATGGGGAAAACCCTAGATGATGGCACTTCTTGCTCAATGCTTTTCTTTCTCAGATCAGCTTTACTCACCACCAGAACATTAAGATTGAGTGACCCAAAATGCTAAGTGCTCAAGATACAAGGATACATTTGATATGTTTGATAGATTTCTTTCCTCAAGGAGGGCTGTCAAATTTCAGTGTCAGATATATAAATGTTTTGTGAAGAAGAAAACAGGTACTCAAGAGTAGATGTTCTGCTTGAGGGATTCCTGAAAGGCTTTCAGAGAGGGTTGCCTTTGACCTAAGTGCTAAGGAATAAGTAGTAAACTGCAAGCTTGGAAAGGCAGAAGGAGAAGGGTAGAGAGGATAAATGCTTTGTTCTTTCTGCAGACCACCTGCCCATTCCTTTCTCTCCCTGTGCCCTCCTGGGCCCTATCCCTACCCCCATCTCCTATCGAGGTCGCCTCATAATCCAAAATGCATAATAAGCATTGCATGTGCCTCTGGCCCAAAGGTTGATTCAGAGCTGGTCAGAGTTCTCATTGAAATCTAATGTAAGGACTTATCTCTTTCTTAGTATCAGAAGTCATAATCATGTAGTTTTGTGGGTACCAGCAGCCATAATTTCTTCTTTGTGAAGGGAGCCTTCTCTGGAACGATGCTAATTGAAGACTGAAGCAGAGGCATGTGACAGCATGACAGAGAATGAGGGAGGGTGAGAGAGAGATGGAGACATCGTTCAACCCCCTGCACAACCAAACCTTAAATGAGATCATATTTATCCCCTGAATTTCCAAGTTCATGAGCAATAACACCTCTGCCTTTTTTTTTTTTTAACCTTAATGACTTGGACTGAGTTTCTGTAACACGGAAGTCTTGACTAATATGAAGGCCCTCCCAGTTGGGAAGAAGGCCCTGTATGCAGGCCTATGATCTTCTTAGAGAATGATGAGGTGCAGGATATAAGAGGTGCATGGTGGGTGCCTGGGGCCATGGTTTGAGGGGCTGTGATGTGATGTGCTCTTATCACTTTTGGTCTGCTCATTTCCCATGGAACCCTGCACTGGCTGGTCCCTTGCAGCCATGAGTCATTGGGGAGGGGGCAGATTTTGCTATGGGAAGCAGTGAGGAAGGATACTTGAGCTTCTCCTGCCTCAAAAAAAAAAAAAAAAAAAGAGATAATGGTGACAGTGGCAGCATTGGTGTCAGAAGTGGCTGTATGTTCTCTGAGTGATATCTACTTGTGTGTGCTCCTTTTCCCTCATAAGGAGAATCCAGTGTGATCCTGTCAGTGTTTATCGTCTCCAAAAACAAGTTTGAAAGAAGTGAAAAATTCTTCTTCCATACCGGTTTTGGAGACGCTTATGGCAGGGGCTAGAGGAACTCAGTGAAATAACTTTCCTCCTAGAAATCAACCTCGAAGCAAAGGGAATTGCATATTTCCAAAAAGGTTACATGAAACCCAGGAGACCCCAGAATGAAGCAGTGAGAAAAGTCAGCTGAGGACGGAACATTCATTCCTTATATGATCGTGTTTTCTGGATTTGCCCTTAGGGATATTCCATGAAGTGCTTTGGCAGAATCAAGGTTCTCCAGCATAACATGTCCCTTCTTTTCTTAAACTGGTGGTGGCAGCTTTATTACTTATTAGAGAAGAGTTAAAATGAGAAGCCATCTTATTTTACGGAATCGACTCTGGAGACCACATTGGTGTGAGCCAGTGTTTTTCAAAGTGTGACTTTGGATAACCTTCATCACAATCACCCAGGTCCTATTAAACTACAGATTCCTGGAATTGATTCAAGGATTACTAGGGATATATTTCAGAAATGGGCATTGTAAATAAACTCTCCAGGTGATTCTTGTTCACTCTGATAGTATAGACTCACTAGTTTGAAACTTGATGTGGATTCATGGTTCCAGATAGAAAGCTCAAGAGATATTGCTCTCTTTGAAAATTTTCTCTGCTCACTCACAAAGTGGGGGGGGGGGAGGGGGGGCTCTAGATCTTTCAGTTTAAAAAGCACAGAAGCACAGGACATTGAGGGGTCCCACCTGCAGAGGAATATGCAATGCTTATATTTTTCAGATAGGAAGTATGCTAGGAGCCAGCTGGTGCAGCTTTTAAAAAAGCACCTGGGATGTTGGCAGCTGGAGAATCCTGGAAGTGGCAAGGACATAAATATATAAATATCCATGTCTATATATTTAGATAATAACATATAATATGCATAAATACTATACACATGTTTTATATATAAAAACTTGGGTTTGTGCAGACATTTGAGGAATAAAGTTATTTACCCTAATCACAAATGATTCAATTTAATTTTTCTCTTTTTCACTCATGGCATGTGGGATATAAGAAAAATCCAGGAATGAGAGAAACAAAAAGTGCTATAATATAATACAACTCTCTTTCATCTTATTCACAGGATTCGAGTTCTGGGGGTGTTTTCTCTTCATCAAACAAGCAAGCCCTCTCCATCAAGGTATAGTATCTAAATGACAATCATTTTCAGCTTTTTAAGCAGAAATGCACAAGGCAAAGAAACAAACAACTCCTCTGCCTATGAAGCAGCATTCAAGATATGATCATGAAAATGGCAACTGAATTGTTGTTAACATTGCTGCTTCCCTTGAGTTCTCCTGATAATTCTGGTTTTTATGAATGACTAAAGGAGAGGCAGCTGCAGCAGCAAATAGGATTCAAAACCCCATTAATATTGATGATTCATCAGCTGGATTCTTTCTCCATGTCAGAAAATGTCAGGAAATTAAAACAGGCACCATTGCATCTCCAGAAGGCAAGTCCAATGTCAGAGTCGTAACCACTTCTAAATATTCTTGGCCTCATTTGGAAATTGGCTGTCACCTGGGACATGTCCTGGTTTGTATCCCATCTGTGGGGCAGCATGGACTATCAATCTCACTGAGGAAACCACTTAGTTTGCCCTATGGCAGAGCTGGAGTTGTGGGGTTGAATGTACAGCTGCTTGTTATTAGATAGAGTGGCTCAGACAACTAGATGCAACCTGGGTACCCAGCTTAAATTCCTTAAGAAGAGAATGAAAGAGGACAGTTACCAAGGGTTGAAGCTATGTGGACCCCTGGTGGGGCTAAATTACCAGCTATGTAAGACATAGGTAGAAAACCAGAAGGTTAAGTCTGTGTCTGCCTAACAGATATTTAGAAACATCTGGATAATTACCTTTTAATTTTTAGTCTTTTTTGGAAGATATTTAATTCTAATTTTTGGCTTTCCAGTCACTTGAAACAGACCCTATGATCCTATTTTAATTCAACAAGCTCCCTTTGCCTACAAATGGTTATGTTCTGTATAGGAAGCACACAAATGTATCTTCACAAAATGAAATCTCAAATTCTTGTTGCAAAACTAGAATGATAAACATATCTATAAATTGCAATGATGTTCCTATGATATTCAGGTTCATGGCTAGAGTGAATCTTGGCTACAAATGAATAGTATTTATTGAGGTATGTGGGGGTGTCCCAACTATGACCATGGATGACATGAATCACTAAAGGAGGTGTCTGTTCAGAAAGGAAAAAGAGATACGTATATGAACGTCTGTTCTAGACCATGGGCTGTGAGTATCAGAGAAGGTTTGGGGGAAGATGTAGTACTTGAGATGTGCTTTGCATGAAGTAATAGCAATGGAGCATGTGAAAATGATATGGAAAGCTCTTCCAGGTAGAGGGGAGGAGAAAAGATTAAGGTATCAGAAATTGGTGAGGCTGAGAAACTTGATAAGACTGTGGTGACCTGTTTGGGAAATTAGAATGGTGAATTATGGAAAGCTTTGAAAGGTGAAGTGAGCAGTTTGGATGCCATTACACAGTCAATGAAGAGGCATTGAAACTTTCTGATCAGGGATAAGTGGATTAATTATTTGTTCATTCATTTGACCTCTATTTATTCTGCAGTGACTAAGTGTCAGGAATAATTATCGGCATTGTGGATATAGCAGTGAAAATAATGAAGTCTCTGTCATCTGGAGACAATTGAGAAGAAGCAAACAGAAAATACACTTATAATACGAGAGTGAGATAGTTTGGTATTTTAGGTAGGATTGTGGTTAGGTAAGGCTACTTGGACTCCATGCCATTTGATCAAAGACCTAAGGAAATGAGGGAGTGGTACCACACATGTCTTAGGGAAAGACCATTCTATCCAACATCATTCTAGTCATTTCAGCACATGGTAAGGCCCTGCAGCAAGAGCTCATGTTGAGGAAAAGCAAGAAGGTCAGTACAGCTAGAACAGAATGAGTAGAAGAAAGGAGGTTAGAGACAGTGGGGACCAGATGCTTTCTGGCCATTGGTTGTACTTTAGCTTTAATTTTTAATAAGATGAGAACCATTAGAGGATTTTGAATACAAAGGTGATACATCGAAGTTATGTTTTAAAATGGTTGCTCTAGTTTAAATCTTGTGAACAGATTTATAAAAAGAAAGATAGGATCAAGAAGAGCAGTAAGGAGGCTATTGCAATAATACAAGGGAGTTGTGATGGGGGTTAAACCCCAATAGTAGTGATGAAGTTGGTGAGTAGTGTCAGATTCTGGATACATCACGAAGAATTTGCTGATAGATTGGATACAGGGAATGAGAGAAAGAAAAAAAGTCAACAATTACTGCAAAATTTTTGCCTTGAGCAATTTCTAAGTGAGTGTAATTGACATAACTAAGTTGGAAAAAACTGTGAGGAATACGTTTGAAGGGATGAGGAAATTGACTGGAGCATTTTGGGTATAAGAAGACTCTTAGGCATCCAGGTGGAGATATTAAGTAGGAAGTAGGATATTTGTTTCAGGAGGAGTTCAGAGGGGAGGCCAAGGCTGTGTATATATATAAAAAATATAGTATATAAATGGCATTTCAAACATAAGAGAGATAAGGTCACCTATGAACTGAGAGAAGATGTCAAGGACAGAAGTTTCAAGGATAGAACTGGTGGTGTAAAGGCCAAGGAAATGACAAATAGTCATCCATGGGGTCTGAGAAGGACAGGTAGTGTGGTGGGGGGAGGAGTCAAGAAAAGAGTGGGATTCTCACAACAACGCAATGGGAACGTTAACATTATTATCATAGACCCCACTTTAAACAATGGGTCCAAGGTTACAAAGATGGTACGTGGCAGTGCCCATGGTCCCAACCATTATATGTACACCTCTCACAAAGACTTATGAGTTACCTGCAGGGAGTGGAGGCACACAAAGCATTTTGTTTTGTAACCAGTTTTGAACTACCTAGAGTCAGAGTCATGACTGACTCATCAGGCTATGCCAGCACTATTGCAAAAGAGGAAACTCAATAATAATGGTGCTGCATCAAGGGCAGAAGAACTCATTTTGAGGATTCAGAATAAGATTTTAGCAGCAAAATACATTGCAATATTTTATGGCTATATGACTTAATAGTCTACCATTAATTGCTGGTCAGATGAAAATGCAATCTGTAACAGAAAATTAAAATTATTTTTATTCCAGTTGGGACAATGATGATATTGGGCAGCTAATTACATTGCTGGAGTGAATAGAAATATTATTTCCTGTTTTTATCATAGAAGATACTTGTCTCCAAGTCATGTTTTCCCAAAACCTGAGCTGTCCCCACTTCTGGTCCTGCATTAATGGACACAGTGGTGCTTTGAGGCTAGATGTATCCCAGAAAAACATGCTCTTACATTTAATCCGTTCTTGTGGGTATGAACCCATTGTAAGTAGGACGTTTTGATGAGGTTACTTCAGTAAAAGACGTGGCCCACCTCAATCAGGTTGGCTTAATCCTATTACTGGAGTCCTTTATAAATGGAGTGAAATTCAGATTCACTGAGAGAAGGCATTAGGAATCAAGAAGCTGAACATCGATGGAACTGGAAAAAGAAGGGAGAGACCAAGAGAGACCATGTACTTTCCCATATGACAAACTAAGGACCAAGGATCACCACAGCCAGCCCCAGAATGCCAGAGATGTCAGGAAGAAATTATCAATTTGAAAATGCCTTGATTAGGGCTTTTTCCCAGGCTCAAACTATGAACAATACATTCCCATTGCTTAAATTTGCTTGAACTGAGTAGGAAACTAAAACAGATTCACAAAATTTCCATTAGCAAATCACTACATGTCTCTGGGCTACAGTTCACCATTCTAAACATAAGGGGTCAAGTAAATGAGATTACTTTCGACATCCACTTCCATATATAACCTCCATACCTCTCTATTTATGGCTTATCCCGTTTCAAGTTCTTGCAATATAATGCACACTTCCAAGCCCCGAATTACTTTAAAATGTAAATGCTGAAGATATTTGCTATGCAGATAGAAATTTAAGTGCTTCAAGTCCGGTTGTGGGAACAAAACTCTTGGATGAGTTGCTTGAACAAATCCAGAAACCTACTGATTTTTCTAAATTTCCTTCCAGCTTTAATTTTCCAGGCATTGGAAAAAAATGTCTTTCTGTCTTCTAAACTCTCATGGCACTTTATCTTTGTCTCTCTTAGGACACCAATTGCTTAAAAAGATCTTTGCACCTAGTTACGCATTGTAAGTAGGACCTTTTGATAACTTTAGTTAAGGTGTGGCCCATCTCAATAAGGATGGGTCTTAATCCTATTATTGGAGTAGAGGTTAAAAGTGTGGCAGAATTGATGATCTCATCTTGTCTTCCAAATCCAGGAAGTCCACATCTCTGATTCCTACCTCATTCTGCTTCTGTCCAACATATGGCTGACTGCTTAGCCTCTATCTCTGAGAGCAGCATTTAGTGCTCAGGCAGGATCCAGAGGTAAGGTGGGACTCATAAATGAAGCCAGAAATTAAAGGAGTAAAAACTTATCTTTACAATTACACCAGTATTCATAACCATCTCTTCTTTACTCTGACTTTTAGTCTTTAAAGAGCTTTGTGGCTAAAACCTAAAAGCAGGTGATGTGTTTTTAATGAGAAAAACCAGGGTCTGCCTCAGGGCAACATTTCCCTACATGGAGTTTTGATGCTTTGAAACAGAGCATTTCATTTGCTTTTTTGGAATTATATTGCCATTATCACTTACCTGATATTTAAAGCTAAGTGTGTAAAAAGGCATGACTCTCTTCATAACTGGTGAGACCTATAGTCTATTCAACATGGTACTGAACTGCTGATAATCATGTCAAAAGAAGGTAGAATATTTTTCTGTAAGAGATGTTTTCATGCTCAACACCACTAGTCATCAGGGAAATGCATATCAAAACCACAATGAGATATCTTCCCACCCACTAAAATGACTATTATTAAATTTCAAAAAGAGGAAAATAAGTGTTGGTGAGGATGTGGAGAAATAGGAATCCTCATGCATTGCTGGAGGGAATGTAAAATGGTGCAGATGCTTTGAAAATGGTTTGGTAGTTCCTTACAAAGTTAAACTTAGAATTACCATATATATGCCCCAGCAATTCCACTCCTAAGTATCTATCTCAAAGATTAAAAACAGGGACTTGAACAGATTTTATATACCAATGTTCATAGTGACATTATTCATAATAGTCAAAAGGTGGAGGCAACATAAATATCCATTATCCACAAATGGATAAACAAAATTCGGTACATACATGTAATAGAACATTATTCAGCCCTAAAAAGGAGTGACGTTCTGATACATGTGGCAACATAGATAAATCTTACAGACATCATGTTGGATGAAAGAAGCCAGATGCAAAAGAACAGCTATTATATGATTCCACTTATATGAAATACCTAGGATGTGCAATTCACAGAGACAGAATGTAGTTGGAAATGATCAGGGGCTGGGTAGAAGGCAATGGGGAATGGGGAGTTATTGCTTAATCAGTACAGAGTTTTTAAGGTGATGACAACATTTTGGCAATGGATGGTGTTCTAGTTTGCTAGCTGCTGGAATGCAATATACCAGAAATGGAATGGCTTTTAAAAGGGGGAATTTAATGAGTTGCTAATTTACAGTTCCAAGGCCAAGAAAATGTCCAATCCAAGACGTCCAGGGAAAGATACCTTGATTCAAGATGGCAAATAAAGTTCAGGGTTTCTCTCTCAAGTGAGAAGGCACATGATGAACACAGTCAGGGCTTCTCTCTTGGCTGGAAGGGCACATGGTGAACATGGCGTCATCTGCTAGCTTTCTCTCCCAGCTTCCGGTTTCATGAAGCTCCCTGGGAGGCTTTTTCCTTCTTCATCTCCAAAGGTCTCTGGCTGGTGAACTCTCTGCTTTGTGGTGCTGCAGCATTTTCTGCTCTCTCTGAATCTCCCACTCTCCAAAATGTTTCCTCTTTTATAGGACTCCAGTAAACCAATCAAGACCCACCCAAGTGGTTGGAGACATGTCGTCACCTAATCCAGTTTAACAGCCACTCTTGACTAAATCACATCATCCAGGGAGACGATCCAATCACAGTTTCAAACATAAAGTATTGAATAGGGATTATTCTACCTTTATGAAATCGGATTTTGATTAAAACATGGCTTTTCTAGGGGCCATACATCCTTTCAAACCAGCACAGATGGTGATGATGACAGGACAATATTGTGAATGCAATTAATACCACCAAATTGTATACTTGAAAGTGCTTGAAATGGGAAATTTTGTATTTTACATATGTTACACAATAAAAATATTTTTTAAATGTTTCCCTAAAAATCACATTATAGATATCACACCCAAAATTCTATAAACTATGTGGATCCTCTTAGAGAATTTTAAGCCGGAGGAAACAGTTGAGAAAAGGGCTTCCGTATTTTCAATGAAAGGTGTTATTTGAATGGTATTTGGCATACAGTAGATAAGTGTATTTTTTATATTTCAATTTAGGTCTTAGTCTTGGCACTGGAAGATGAGAGCTTAAGTCTCAGGTAAGCCCATGCCTTAGATAATTAGCTCAACCACTTTTGACTCCTAATTCCTAAAATCAGATATTAGCGCAATAATTTCTATCATTCCTACTTCTCAGGCTGGTGTGAATAACAAAGTGACATAATTTGTTATATTTTATGAGTTTAGGATTTTCTTGGTTAGCTGTTCTTGAGTTGATTCCCACCTGTGCCTAGGATCAGCTGTTACAGGTCTAGGATGGCTTTAACTGGGACGGCTCAGCTCTGTTATGTGTGATGTTTTATCCTCCAACTGACTAGTCTTTTCAGGTAAAGGCAGAGAAGCAGGAGTGAGAGTAGAGAGTGTAGTTCTTCTGAAGCCTTGGCTCAGAACTGGAGGCCCATCATTTCCTCTATACTCTGTTAGTCTATGCAAATTCTAAGCCAGCCCAGTTTCAAGGTGTGGAGGCAAAAGATGTCACCTCTTGATTGGAGGAGCTTCAAAGTTACTTGGCAAATGGTATGGACACTGGAAGTGATGAGAATTAAGGCCATCTTTCACAAACAATACCACAGAGAGTAATTGAACAGCAAGACCCATTTTGCCACATGATTCATGGACACTGTCTCTCTAATAATCTCTATATACATCATAAAAATGTTCCTTATGATTTGATTCCAGATTCTCATCTTGCTTAGATTTAGAAACCAAACGGAAAATCTTATATTGTAAAGTTACAATTTGATGAGGTTTTTTTTTTGTCACTTCTAACTGAAAAGATACTGCACTTTAAAAAGTCGTGAAGTTTGAGATGACTCAGGAGAAATTTTTAAAGTTCCATTAGGATCCACAGGGGACATGCTTCATAGTTGCAATATAAACACATTGAGAAAGGTATACTTTACTCTTTCCCTTCTTGGGAAGTCCATTATTATTTCCATTTCGTTGTTTTCTAAATAATTGAAAATAGTGAATTCAAGTTCCTCTGTAGTAAACATTCCGAAAGGAAAATTTCAAACATAGCCATTTCCTCTGCTTGATAACATGATTTGTATTGCAAGTCATTTACAGTAAATGAATTGCTTGAACTATTAAAATGGAACATCACAGAATATATGTGTTTGTCACATGACTTAAATCTCAACTATTTTCAAAAAGAGCTCTTAGTCATGTATAATGAAAAGAATATAGTCTTTTAAAACAATTATAGAAAAGTTTGAAAGAGAAGTAATGGCCACATTTCACCTTACCATTCTTATTTCCTAACATTAATTGTATTTGCCTATTTACCATGGCTCAAGAGGGCCCACAGGAGTCTCTCACACTCACTTCAACCTGTGAGCCACAAGCTTCTGGTCTGCAACCAGCTGGCAGAATGGCCCTGGCAGAGGCGCTCATGGCCCAATCTGTTTTCCTGCCCAGTGAATTAAATTACTTGTCTGAATGCCTCTAGAGATGTTTCAGGGAAGCACCTGGGCTGGACCAGAAGAGTTAAGGCCTTTCCCCCAAATGCTCAGTCTTGCCAGAGTAACTGACTCTGGGAGCTGGCTGATAATTAAAAGATGTGCCTATCACATCAAGAAGTATCTGGACCTCATTACTGAGATGCCATTAGCCTGGATGAGAATAGAGGGCAAAGCATCATGGCTTTTCTATCTTGCTTTTCCTGATGATTCACAGGTCAGGTAATTGTTGAATTTAAATTATTGAATTTAAAGTATTTTAAAATCCTGAAATGAAAAACTTCATCTAAACCAACAGAAAGCAGATAGTGTTCATGTATAATAGAACCAGCTCAGAGTTACACACAGCTGTATCCCTTCTCAGTGCCACAAGTGGAATTTGATTACATCTGTGACTCATTTTTAAAATGACACATCCGTAACATCACAGCTAACACCGAGCCCGCCACGACGATGGAGCTGTCCTTTGTCCTGAAAATAATGCTGCCTTCTCCTACTTACAAAATTAATTCAGTGACAACTACAGCACAGTGTTTTTCAGCACCAACATTTTCCTTAAGAACTGTGGAAGACCAATGGGAATAACAAAAGTGTTTGTAAAGAGAGTCAGTAAGGCCAGAATTTAATAACTCTAAGATTACGTCAACATTGGATCTGTTTTCGAGTACAGGATAGACCTCCAGTCTAAAATGTAGGCTGTGATATCAGCCGTTTCTGAATTTAAATTCTTAATTACTGTGTGGAATCAGAAAGTTATTTCACTTTTTCTCCTTCAAAATTGGATAATAATATTAACTTCAGGACTGTTGTGAGGAGTCAATGAAATTATATAGGTAAATCTCTCACCACAATTCCAGGCATGTGGTAAGTGCTTAACAACAGATAGTTGTTTTGTTTTTTTTTTAAACAGTCACATGTAGTGAAGGATATAGGGTCTTATTGGACTTTTATGATTATCACTTGCATATGTTTGAAGACGATATTAACTGAAATGCAAGATATTCAGGAATATTGTGGAACCTCAGTTTGAAAATTATATGACACCCTTAATACCAATACATGTTTCAGGGCTTGGTACTTTCTGTGGTGACCTCTTGAGCCATGGTTAGTGGGCAAATGAAATTAATGTTAGGAAATGTCATGGTTGGGGACATGTGTCAACTTGGCCAAGTTGTGGTACCTGTTTATCTGATTCGGCAAGTGCTGGCCTGTCTTTTGCAATGAGGACATTTCATAGGATTAGATCATGATCACGTCAGCTGCATCCACAGCTGATTCCATTTGTAATCAGCCAAAGGGGAGTGTCTTCTACAATGAGTGATGCTTAATCTAATCACTGGAAGCCTTTTAAGGAGGACTCAGAGGAGACAGGTCCCATTCCTGCTTTGGCTGGTGAGCTTCTCCTGTGGAGTTCATCCAGACCATCCATGGGAGTTGTCGGCTTCACAGTCTGCCCTGTGGATTTTGGACTCTGTGTTCCTGCGGTCACGTGAGACTTTTATAAATTTTGTATTTGCAAGTGTTCCCTGTTGATTCTGTTTCTCTAGAGAACCCTAACTAATACAGGAAATATGAATGGTAAGGTCAAATGTGGCCATTACTTTCCTTTCAATCTTTTCTCCTTCCTTCCACTCTGTACCCTGCCCCCTCCCATGACAAATGCTTTAAATCTATCAGGGCTGCTTGAACAAAATACACAATCTCCAAGCTCTCAATAATAAAAAAGCTAAATCCAAAGAGAAGCAATTAAGCTGCAGGTATTAGAATTTTTTAAGTGTGAACAGAAATTTTTAAGACTTGGAAATTATTAAGCCCCCAGTTTTTTTTTTT
>PVIY010002376.1:85297-128981 GCA_004026745.1 Myrmecophaga tridactyla | reverse complement strand
GTTAAGTTTTTTCTCCTTATGCTTTTAGTTATGTTCCAACTCTCCTATAATCAGAAAGTTTTTTAAAACAATGAATTTTCTTACATCAAAAAGTTTTTCAAAACCATTAAATTTGTTAGAATCATTAGAATATTAGAACTGAAATCATTAAAGAGATCAAGAGTCAAAGCTCCTTGCATTCCAAAAAACAGACCCAGAGAGTGAAATTCATACAAAGAGAAAGCCGCAGAAGCAAGAAGCTGGAATTAGCAAAACCTGGAAGAGAAGGGAGAGACCAACAGATGTTGCCATGTGCCTTGACATGGCAGCTGGTCTTTGAGAAGAAAGCATCACCTTTGTGATGCCTTGATTTGGACTCTTTTTTTAGCTCAAAACCATGAGTTAATAAATTCCCACTGCTTTTGCCTACCCATTGCATGGTATTTGCTTGAGCAGCCAGGGAAGCTAAAATAACTAGGATAGCTAACTTTTGATCACCTGTTTGACAGTGAGAAACCTGGCTTCCATTGGTGTGATCATATTTACTTATGTGCTTAATATAACCGATCTCCTAACCACACCTGCTGCCACCTCTGTCTGCTGCCTTCATGCACATGTTTCCCCCATGCACACTCACTGCCTCCTCAGCCAGGGGTGTGAGGCCATCTTCCTGCTACGCACACACACACACACACATATACACATACAAATGACCTCCTGTTGCTTTTCAGCTTCTGATCTTGCCAATGATTCTATGAAGTAAAGAGAGGAAAGAAGATAAAATGCTTCCATGCTCTTAGACTTCAGAGATCAATTAAAAGGAAAAGCAAACAACAAAATTACAACATCAGCTTACTGACTTCCTTAGCAGGTTTCTCCATATACTAGAGGAATGCTTTGTCCAGGAGAGGTAGCATCCCTCCCAGTCCATAGCCCTCTATTCCAAAATGAAAGTGCAGTCTCTGTGACAGCTAAGCTAGGACTGGTGGTCTGGCTTTTGCCGTGGTGATTTTTGCAGGAAGACCCCTTTCTAGGTGGCACGAGGCTTGGCTGGGGGTGTCCTGCCAGCGGCAGGTGCAGAGGCTCTGGGATGCAAAGCTTAGCCCTAGAGATAATCCAGTCTAGCAGTTCCCAACTTCCCACCCTTGGTGACACACAACAATGATGAATGATATTCACATGCTTGACACATGGGATGTGCCCAGATGTGTTACAGGCTGCTTGTCTAGACAAGATAGGTGGTGGGTTATGTGCAAATTCCAGCATGCAATTCCGCCTTTTCTCTTCCAAAGATAGAAACTTTCCAGAGTATCGTGGTAAGGAAGCTGAGCCTGGAGACCTGGATCAAGCTCTCCCATTATACACAAGAAACTGGGTCCTAGAGAACTCAAATGATTTACTCCAGAACTCACAGAACTTTACCAAGATCTTCTCACTTTCATCCCTCTTTTCCCATAGATTCAGAAACCTCCAGACCAGAGAGCCTAAAGGTCCCAGCTGGGTCCTTAGTTAACAGTAACAAATGGACTTTCAGTTTTCCATGACTGCATCTGAAATAGTCAGGGAGTGCCCTCAAACACACCCATATGCCCTTTAAAGCTACGTGCAAACACTTTTATTCCAGGATTCCAATTTTTGGTTTTACATGGATTTAATCAGAAACATCTTGTGAAGATTTTGCATTCCTAATTAGAATTTAATATGTGAAATAGTCCACTAAAATTGTCTTTGAAGTGTTCTCTGAAAATTATCTTCTCTTCAGAACTCCTGTGGGAGCTCCTGTATCTTCCTTGGGACACCCATCAAATCCTGGGTTCATAACTGTTGAGCTCTCTTGAGTTATGCTCATAAAGTCAAATCCTGAGTTCTTCCGCTGAGGAGAGGATCTCCTGCGGAGTAAGTCCCCGTTACGTTGGCCACGATTGGGGGGAAGTATGGTGTGCGGGTTAAGAATGTGAGTCCTTTTTTTTTTTTTTTTTTTTACATGGGCAGGCACCAGTAATCGAACCTGGGTACTCGGGCACAGCAGAGAATGTGAGTCCTTGAGCCATCTATCTGGGTTTGAGTTCTGACTGTTGTGTACTAGTTCCCTTAAGTTCTGGCTCCCTTATTGAGTCGTGGGACCTTGGGTAAGTTACTTACCTTCCCTGTGCTTTGGATTCCTTCTCTAAAATGTAATGTAGTAGGGACCTAAGAAGTGTTAGATCTCACTATCACGCTTCTTATTAATATTTTTCATTCTATTCAGATTATAGGCTCAGAGAGCAGGTGCCACAGCTTGCTGAGTTAGCAGTAGTTGTAGACTGCAGTGGGTTTATCACAGGCAGTAATTACTCTATCTCTATTGGTGGAATAATGAAGTGTGCCTGGAAGCCACCTGGTGTGAGCGTCGGGTCTACCTTCTGAGGTCTACCTTCTGAGGACCGGCCTGCAAATCCAAACCTCCCTGAGAGCTGCAGCTCTCAAAGCCATGCCTCTCATCCACTGTGTGTGTGTGTGTGGAGGGGGGGCTGTGAGAATTTCCCAGGTGTCAGGTATTTGTGTTGATTTGAAGTAACCAAATATACTCGTGTCTGGGGAGGGGGGGTGGGGGGGACACCATTCCACCGGACTGAGGGGTGGGGAGGCAGTGGTGAGAAAGGAGGATGAGTTCTCCTAGAATGGCTTGTGGTGGGGGGTTACCCCAGCTTAGTCTTTGAAGGAGCATGAGGAGGGAGCTACCATCTGCAGCTCAATCCCACCACCTCTTGCCTGCAGGCTGAGGCTTGGGAGCTGAGCTGCAAGCATGGGTGGTGTGAAGGAGGCGGGCCTGCAAGTCTTCCCCAGGAGATCATTCCTGGCATTTGGGACTCTCCCCCTTGGGCTACTATTTGCTCCCACGGTGGGGTAGTGAGAAGGGGAAGAAATGAAAAGGGAGCTTCCCTGATTTGCTTTCCAAATACTCCCCCACCATCTGCCTTCTAGTCTCTCCTTCATCCCCTCTGGAGGAGAACGTAACAAGAGTCAGGAGAGGAAGAAGAGGAAGACAGAGCCTCCTTTGGGGAGGCTCTTTGCTTTGACGGCTTCCAAGCGAGTGGGCTGTGGGCTTAGCCACGGGCCCTCAGCTGCAATTCTAGACTAGGGTTTACTTCCTCCACGGACTGGGCTGGTTCAGCAACTGCTTCTTACTAGTGCATGAGAGGGAAAGTTCAGAAATTGAGATTGAGCATTAAGAAACTTTAGTCAGAATTTGACCAAGTAATTTTGCTTCTGTTGATTCTAATGGTAAAAAATTAGGACTTGTGGTTGCCTCCGGGTTGGGGAACATTGGTGGAAATTGATTGGGAAGAGGCGCAAGAGAACTTTCTGGGATGATAAAAATTTTCTATATCTTGATCATTTCTTAAAACTCTGTGCCTTTCACTGTGTCCTAATTTTACCTCAAGAAAGAACCATAAACCAACATTGAAACCTAGTTAATAATTTGCATGCTGAACTATCTAGGGGTGACATCTACTAATGTCTGCAGCTCATAATGAATGCTTCAAAAAAGAATTTTAATTAATGAATGGATAGAGAGCTGGATAGACAAGTGATAAAGCAAATATAGCAAAATATTAATGGCAAGAGCTAGGTGGTGGGTATATGGGTATTTACTGTACAATTCTTTCAACTTTTCTATATGCATGAAAATGTTCACAATTGGGGAAAATTAGGACTTCCCTTATTGGTTTTTAAAACAATTGATTTTTTATTATGCAAAAGCTTGGGAAAAAGGCCTGGTTCGTCACCATTACATAGAGTGACATGATTCTAGAACCCACCAGGAAAGCTTAAAGCCCAAAGTCTCCACAGCGCCCCCTAACACTTAGGGACCTTCCTGCAACCTTTTGATCTAATGGTTGCTATACAAACATGTGGTGAAAAGTCAGTGAGGGCTGGGATCCCTTTCTGCACAGGCCTCAGGAGGAAAGACGGGTATGTGTGTGTGGCAGAGGGACATAGGCTAACAGAGTGGGTGTGGCCCTGCAGGGATCAGTGATAAGATTCCAGCGATTCTCCAACCAGGCTCAACAGTGGTTCCCTAATTTGGCTGTGCATCAGAATCACATCAGGGCTTTCGAGAAACATGGATACCTGAGCCTACTCCAGATCCTCAGAACCAGAGTCTCCAGGAAGTAGAGCTCAGCCAGGGGATTCAGATGCAGCCAGCCCACACTGGAGATGTCTGAGAACTGCTGCCCGGAAAAAGGTGACTAGCGCAGGTCAGGTCTTCCTTTCACGTCCATTGATTCTTTAGGGCAGTGGTTCTCAAACTTGCATGTGCATCAGGAAAGTCCAGAGGGCTTGTTCAAATGCAGGTTGTCTTACCTGGTCCTCAGAGAGTCTGAGTCAGACGATTTGGAGTAGAACCCAGGAATCTGCCTTTCTGATAAGTCCCCAGGTGATGCTGACGCTGTGGTCTGGAGATCACTCGTTGAGAACCACTGCTCTAGAGCAGCCAGAGCCGCCAAAATGGGCTTTAGCCAGATTCTCAACTGGAGGTCTAGATCTCTGCGGTTTGGTAGCCACAAGCTCCAGTGGCTACGTACATTTAAATTTATTAATTAAAATCAAATAAAGTTGGGCGGGCCATGGTGGCTTAGCAGGCAGAGTTCTTACCTGCCATGCTGGAGACCCAGGTTCAATGCCCAGTGCCTGCCCATGCCAAGAAAAAGTAAAATAAAATAAAGTTAAAATTTCAATTTCTCAGTTCACTAGCCTCATCCCAAGGGCTCAGCAGCCATGTGTAGCCAACGGCTCCCCTTTGGAAAGTGTGAACATAAAACATTTCCGTTATCACTGAAAGTCCCAATGGACAGCTCCAGGCCAGATACACCACTCATTTCTTCAGCAATCACTAGAAGCCCTTCAATTTAGTTTTCACAAAACAAAGCACTTACTTCTATGGTTTTACACATAGAGCTTTACTTTTTTTTCATTTACAAGTTTATCGAGCACCTACTATGTAAAATGACTGTGCTATATGCTATGCAAGCCACAAAGATGAATGAAATACAAGGTTTGCCTTTCAATTTATGATCAAGTTACAGGGACAGTCAGATATTTTGTACCTGTTGGGATTTAATAGAAAACTCTGTGTATTCATTGCAGCCGTGGAAACATAGTTGATCAATTAGGGGCTGGTTAGTCACATGAAATAATTGTATTAACACCTCGCACCGACCAGTAGTCACCATGTGGCTGTGACAGCAGTAAGCCCTGGAGGTGAAGTATCCCATTCTCTCCACAGCACGTAAGGTGGGCCCTGTCTATCCCCACTATATATATGAGCTCACTGAGGCACCAAGAGGGCAAGGACTTGTCCAAGGCAACACGGCAAGTAAATGGCTGTGTGCAGAAACAGAGAGAGGACCTGCGGCTCTTAAGTGTGATGTCCTATCAGAAGCCACTGGAAATCTGTCAGGTATCATTCCAAACACTTTTGCTAACAAATAACCAGCATTTAGATCTCAAAGGGAGAGTGAGAAAAAAGCAAGGATGGTGGACATTTTTGTAAGTTCTGAGAAAAGTCTGAAATATTCCAGAATTCTTTTGTCAATTTTACAGAAGTTTCCCTAATTTCCCCTTAAATATTCAGTCTGATGCAGCAACAGTCTCTCACTCAGCTCTGGCCTTTGAGATACCTGGGGCGTGAGATGGGAAAACTCTGACAACATTCAGAACTCTCAACTTTCTTCTTCCTTCACTAGTTTTGCACTGTTCTTGTTTAAAAATTAATTAAATAAAGGCTAACGTTCAGAATTGGCAGTTCCTAAGTAATCCTAGAAAAGCAAGTTCACCAAAAAAAAGGAAAAGAAAACGCTGTTTGTGTGGGCTTCACATTTCAAAACTACATGAAAGGATATCATTGGTTATAATAATAGAAACTCAGAGAGGAAACAGGCATCGAAAAGATATTAATACATAACTAAATCCCGTCTAGATAACATGGCTACCAAATTCCTGCTCTTGAAGAAAGGGATGGACGGAACATTTTTGTTTGAGAAATGACCACAAGAATCGAATTCCTTAGATAATTACTCCTCTCCGTTCCCCTTTGCCTGAACGCTTTGCTTTTTGAAGTGGAAAGCCTGAGCTGAGAGACGGTCCGCTCGACCCAGCCACCCAATGCGATCAAAAGCGTCCTTGGGAACCTCTGGCTGCCCCAGCAAGGCCAACAGGGGCCAGCACCCCAGTTCAGCTTTCCAGTATGCAAACTCTGCTTTCTCTGTGTGCCAAAAGTGATCAAGCTCAGGCCGATGGACCCATCGTGACTAAGTGCCCAGGACACTGAGAGATAAACCTGAAGTCGATTCATTGCTCTTTATGGGAAATGGTCTCATGAGTTCCCTGTCACTGGCCTTTGGCTCAGGGTGCAACTTCCTCTCCTGACTCAGTAGAAAAAGTCGTGGCCTAGAGGGCTGTTTGGTAAAGAGGGGAAGGAGTGGTAAACAGAAGTGATCTCACACTCTTTCTTTAGTTGTGGAACCGTTTGTTCTAATGATGAGTTACCCTGGAATGGCAGATATTTGACAAATATTCCTCTACTTCCCCTCCCACGTCTGTGCTAGAATCATTTACAGATCTCAGCGTACATTCCCAGTGAGACCAGATCTGGTCGCAGAATGCTTCCCAACACAGCACTCTGCACAGCCAACACAAATGGGGCTAATGCATAAGGAGGACTGCTGCATTGCAAAACTCCAGAGCATAATTCATTGCATTACTTTTCTTGATTTCTGGGTTGTGCCACATGGCAGACCTGTAAAAAAATAAAAATAAAAAGACCCTTCCTCCCCACCCAAGTTCAGAACCAATAAAGAAATTAGACCCAGAAAACAAGCAAACAGAGATCAAAATGAGTATGGCTTTAGATTTGTGGGCAAAAGGGCTTGCTGACGCTTTATCTCAGGGTTAGACAATTACCCATCTGGTCACAGGCAGTGCTGGAAAAGCGTAGGCCTTCCCCACAGGGGAAGATTCTGACCCACTGAGTTTACTGCCCTCCAGAAGCACAGAGCAGGGTGCACCCCTTTTGCAGGCGAGCAGACACCAGTTGCTGAGAAGGGGCTGAGTCCCATACATGCAGTTCCATCTCCTGACTCACTGCTCAAATAAACCTCTCCTCTCTGAGCCAGTTGAGGGGGACCCCAAGAACCAGCAGGGCCACTCCAACGCACTAACTTTCTTACACATTAGTGCACCTCAGAACCACCCAGAATGATGGAGAAACACAGATTGCTGCACTCTCTCCTGCAGTCTCTAATTTGGTAGTTCTGGGGTGGGGCCCCAGTCTCTGCATTTTTTATATGATGTTGATGCTGCCAGTTTGGGGAGCACCCTTGGAGAACCACTGATTAATAGAAGCCCCTCTAAGTGGGATTTTCTTCAGTCCACATCAACAGATCAAGCTTGGCACCTGAAACAGTACATAACTGCCAGACGTGGCTTATAAAGAGCTAATTTGCTAAACCCTAGATGAACCCAACTTTTAAAAGGATTTGTTTGTTTGTCTCACTGTAGATCTGCTCAGGATCTTTACCAAAATAATGTTCACATGATTTTCTACAAGGACCGTCCAGTGTGTAGCATTTCCTCAAATTTATTGGACCATGGAATACTCTAAATTTCTATTCTTTTCAGGATAGGAGCTTGTGTTCCATCAAACACACTTTGAGAACCACTGGGTTGCATTCCAGACTGGGGAAAGGGGTGCTGGGTAGCGGCACAATGCCACCAGCCATGACTATTGGCTTTATTTCCCACACTTCCCCATCAATTCTTTCCTGCAAACAGCACAGACCTATTTAATTCTCCCTGCATCCCAGACACTGCAACTGACACTGGGATTTGAAGAGGAATGATCCTCACTTCAGGGGCATATGTAAGGGAATGGGATGGGGGCGGGATGGGGTCAATGTGATAAGCACCGACCCATGGGCATCCAACACACTCCAGGAACAGAGAAGGAGGCGCATATTATGTTGGACGAAGAGTGGGTGAAAAGGGGAGATGGGAAATTCAGAGACTTCCCTGAAAAGGGACACCTGGGAAGAGTCTGAGGGCAGCAGAATCTTGACCCAAGTATTCCAAGTTGACATGAGGGCACACACAGAATGAAAGAGGGAAGAGAGTACGTGAGGGGGCTAAGAACACTGGTCTCGTGAGGCGCAGGGGCAAGGTGGCCGGAAGGGCAAGCTAGGACCAGATGGGCAAGGTCTGAACTGCTGTGTGGGATCCTCGGCATGTTGACAAGCCCTCTTTCAGGGTGCATCACTTCTGTAGATGGTGACACTCGTCCCATTTATGTTGCTGTTTAGAGAGTTTAGTCACAGAAGACAACTTCTCCATGACCTGGTCATCAGCAGGTCCAGATCCCTGTGTGCTGAAAGCACAGCCTCCACCTCTGCTTTCCCCAGGCTTCCAGGGCACGGGATGATTGCCTGTGGCTCAGACTGGCTGGACATGGTGATTCCTGCATTTCGTGTTTCACTCTGGGGTTGGAGCCCATGGATGTGATGGATCAGAACACAGGACGTGCCCAGTCCCTTCCATGTGGGGACCAGACATCACGGGGCTGCACCTGTGCGTGGGAGGAGAGCGTGATGGCTCAGGCCGAGACACCAGCCAGATGTTGACATGAGCCTGCTCTTTGTCTCCTCAGTGGCTAGCTGAGGACAAGGAGGGGAAAAGACACTGAGAAGAATTTTATAGACCGAAAGCCGGAGACAACCTGTGGGTTCCCTTTATAACCTTGACCTCAACAGATTATCTGATATATTTGTTCTCACGGGACTTTTTTTCCTGTTTATTTTCCCAACTAGTCTTGGAAATTCTATTTCACAGCACATTTTGCACATTTTGATTTTCCAAACCAGATTTAGCAATTACATTTCACAGTACATGAGACTTAAAAACAGCTCCGTTGAGCTTCATGCAAACAGCCAGCTCTCTCAGGTCCAAATAATGCACAAATTATTTGGACCTCGGAATTCTGTTTGTCCCAGTGGGTTGGGAGGGGAGTCTTTTCATACCATTCCTGCATGTTGCTTGGATCAAAACGACCCATCCAAAGACTCAAGTCTGGCATCAATTTGAAAGTTAACCCACCACCAACTTTCAGTTGTGAAATATTGGACAGATTTTACCTTTCTAGAAACAATTGACCAAATGGATCTGCAGATGATTTGAAAGTGGCAGCTTCCTTTCCTCTTTCATATTGTCCAGTTAGCACTTTAGGGGTGGAGAAAAAAAGAGGACGCACAGGAGAGAGATGATTACTTTAAATGAATGACACTGCTTTATTGCTTCCCATGGTTGTCACTGTCATAACCGTAAGAGATGAGAAGCTTTTAGAGATTCATATCATGCTTCATCAACATTGTCAACATCACCCCCAAGGACATTTTGGTCTCTCAGATGATTGCAGAAAGATGAGGGTATTGATTAATCTCTTCCCTATTTTGGAATCTGTTAAAAGAAAATGAGAAACTGCATGATTTTAAACTAAGGCTGGATTCATGGTGATGCCTCTGTTCAGCCAAAGCAAGGGCAACGCTGCAAAGATGAGTGACCACATGGAGAGAGGTAGTTATATGACTCCTCTGCAACTCTCAGAGCATTTATGGTGGCCAACTTCCCAGGCTGGCGTGTATCTCAGCCCACATCTGGCGTTAGGAAGTTTATTGAGAGTCTGGATTTCGTATTTACAAAGCTTCCATTACCTATTTTAACTAGGTGTTAACTTGATAAAGAACTTCACTGATAGCCAAGATTGTCTTTTTCCCACTTTTATGAACTGCTAAAAAAGTTTGCAAGAGTCAAAATGTGGGAGATGTTTTTTCTTTCCCTCCACCCTTCCTTCCTTCCTTTTCCTTTGAAAATTATAGGACCAGATTTCTAGATTTATGTTTTTTAATTTTTCTCAATTGTAAGGAAATGTTTAAAAGAGCCTTGGGTCAGTAATGACAAAACAGACCAGCTCTTGCTTACCATACAAGGTCAGTTCAAGTTCCAGCTCTGTCCCAAGCAAGTTGTATTGACTTAAGCAAATCATTTGACGTCTTTGAGATTGGTTCCTTATTTGTTTAGTGGGATAACAAAAATATTCTTTCCCTGCCTCACAAGATTGTTGTGAGGATCCAATGATGATCTAGGTGAAAGCCTTTTGTAGAATGTTGGTTAAATTATGATTCCAAGCAACTCAGCAAGCATTAGCTATAAATTGCTCCACTTGAGTTCGTTCATGACACAGGATAGTCACATACTACTTCTATCTCATCACATATTTTGCCCTATAGGTCAATGTCTGTAACAAATTGCTTGCCACTTTATTATCTCATTCATGCATTCAACTCTTGTCCCAACCATGAAATACCAGTTTTACTCAGTTTGACCGCTAGAGGGAGCAAAGCCTTTTCATTTTCCTTTACTCAGACGAAGAGTATTAATTCTGTTGAGCCATTCAACAGGCTCTTATACTAGGGTATAGGAAGTAATAAGTGAATATGTAGAATTGCAAGTAAACTGAAAATCCATGGTCTGTGACTCTTTAGAAGGTATCTCAGAAGAGGACAGAAAATGTATCTTTTCTTAACTAATTAAAACTATATTTAAAAAACCAAGGATATGTGTGCATGATTATACATACATCTATTGTCCACTGAGAGGGCCTCAAAGCAATGACACCTCAATAGCAACAAGCACACCTAGCACCCAGATCTTGGTTTCTAAATACCATTCTCTAATAAAAGAAGCCAGGAGTCCCTGGAGGAATGTTGATTCCAGGTACAAGATGAACTGGGAACATTTTGTGGAGTCACAATTACTTCACAAATATGGAAAATGATGGGGGCAGGCGCATGGGTGGTTCAGTGGTGGAATACTTGCCTTCCATGCAGGAGACCTGGTTTGATTCCCGGACCATGCACCTAAAAACATCATCATAATAATAATGATGGGGGCATGTCGGAAAGGCACAGTACCAACTCGAAGGGACTCCCAATAGGCACAACTCAGGCATTTTGAGCAAAAATATACATATAATAACGGAAATAAAGTGAAATGATAAAAAAAAAACTATGAATCCAAGTGATATAAATAAATGAGTAAATAGGGAAGAAAAAACAACTCTTCTCACAATAGAGTCCCAATGAGTAAATGTGGAAGGAGTGTGGAAAAAAGATAATTATCATTAGGCCAACACCACAGAAATAGTTGTTGCAGGCAAGAACCAGCAATGATTGTTAAAATTAGTGGGTGAAAGTTTGATAAGAAGCAGGATTTTGTAATCTTGAAGTCTTTCCAAAATAAGAGGCTTACTCATTATAAAGGGAGAGAAAATAACGTTGTAATGGTGAAACCCATATCCCACCTTTATTAAGTGACCACAGTTGACCTCACTAGGTTTAAGGCACATCAACAGTCTGTACCTCCTAATAGGATGCACCGAGAAGGACCCAAGATCACTTCTGCGGTGTCGTTGAGACTAAACCGATTGAAGGACACTCTGCAAAATAACTGGCCAGTGCTCCTCAAAAGTGACACGAAAGCGTGGCAGTGTTGCACCCTGGAGGGGTCTGAGGAAACGTGACAACTAAATGTGCTATGAGATCCGGGATAGGACCAGAAAAGGACAGCATGGGAAAACTGGTGAAGTTTGAATAAGATCTGTTGATTATTTAGTAGTTTGATATCAGTATTAATTTCCAGTTTTTATCATCGGACTGTGGTTATGTAAGATACTGACATTAGGGGAAGCTGAGTGAAGTGTGTACGTGAGCTGTTATTTCAAAATAAAGTTTTTAAAACAGGAATTGAGATTAAGAATCAGGAAACAATTAGTACTTAGCACATGTCTGGCATTCTTCTAGGTGCTTTACATAAACTATCTCATTTAGTCTGTTAATAAAATAAAATGGTCGCCTGTATCGGATGTTGCCAAGAGCGATCCCCCTTCCAAGAAATGACAGTAACTTTCCAAAAACAGTTGACAACAAGGGCCTTCCAAGAAAACGGGATGAACCCTTCAGAACTGCAGTTAAGTAACACCTGGTGATGAGCCAGTGGTGATAACTTACCAGAATGGACACCTTTACCACACTAATCGCCATATATCTGCTCCCTGCCTTGTATGACCTTCTATGTAATAAGGGATTTTAGTTGCAGGTAGTCATCGTAACCCCCCACTTGGAAATTCCTGAGATGCCTTTATAAATAGCTGTTCCCAGATGGGCAATGAGACTCTCCTTATTTGGTTTGAGCTCTCCCTGCTCAGAAACAGTCTTTCTCTCTCAATAAACCCTTTTAATGCTTTAATTTATATGCCATAAATTGTTTCTTTTTACAAACCCTTGCAATAACTATATAAGAAAGGTGCTATGATTATTATTTTTTAGATGAGACGCTTGAAGCAAAGAGAGGTTAGGTCAGTCGCCCAAGGGCACATAGCTAGCAAGTGGGAGAGCCAGGATTTGACTTCCATGGCTGGCTCCAGAGTCCATATTTATAACCATGATCATAGGCTGCTTTTCACATAAGCACCATGTACTTAGTTATTCAGTACAGAAATACTGATTGAGAATTTATAAAATGAAAAATGTTGTCCCAAATCCACAGTCTGAAAAGATGAATAGGACAGCTCTCAGCTCTGCTCCTCAAGTAGCTAATGGTCCAGTAAGGAGAAGGGACATAATCATCAACGATAGCAACAACCATTTACTAAGCACCCGTTATGTACTTTATGTATACAATATTCCTTTTTTAATGGTTAAGGAAAAAAAAACTGAGTCTAAGAGAGGTTTAATGGCTTATTAAGGCTAAACAGCTAGTAAATGGCAGGGCGAAGATCTAAAGCCAGGTGTGTAAGCACATATTCCACAAACACTTATTGAGTACTGTGGTACCAGGCAGTGTGCTGCTGGCGGGATCTCAACAGGGAACAAGGCAGACAAAGAATCCCGGAAGCCTGTGTTCTTCCCACAACTTTCAATAAGGCAGCCAGCATCTTACAGCTCAAAGCTTAACGTCCTAGAATTTGGTCCCCACATACCCTTTCTCATTGTTATGTTTTTTCAAATGTTAGGGATGACTGCAGGAACCAGTAGACCCACTGTTTATTTCTTAAAATACAGCTCAATGGCAGCTGTGTGGTTGGTTCTTCAAGTGAAGGCTTCACCTGGCCAGAGTGAAGCCCCTTTATTTCTATGTCCAGTGACTGACTTTCTCACCAGGTCTTGGATCACCACCCTCATCACAGCCTCCCATGAACTAAGCACAAAGACTCAAGATAGCGTCACTGAGCCCAGGGCTCAAGTATCGGACAGTCAGGAAGCAAGAGGAACAAAGCCTGGAAGTTTGGCGAGGGCCTGTTTCTCACCACTCCTTTCTGCTTTCTCTCTGATGCTGATAAAAATGTTTAATTCCTAAATGTTGAGTTCTGTGAGCACCAAAAGCTGCCAATTGATTTAGTTTTTCCAGAGACTGCTTATTCTAAAACCTCTGAACATGAAGGGGTACAACTCTTGGAATAGTTATTGAGATAACTATTTTGCCCTACAACAGAGATCTCATAATCTATAGGTGTTACTTAGTAATGAACCTGTGGGTGAGGAAACAAAGAGGAAGTGAGGAATGCCAGTGACCTGGAGTACAGGCCCCGTCCTCTTTCATTTCCTTGACCCGTCTGATACCGTAAGCTTCCACAAGTTGCTATGCAAATACAGTCCAGGGTGGTCCCATCCTTAGCAAGCCTTGGATTGTAATGATCCGTTCTCTGGCCTGGCTTCCGAAGGTACTCTAGCCTAGATCATGGAGGTTTCTTCTTTAGAAGTTTTTCTCCAAGTACAAATCACCAGACTTTCTTTTTGGCCCTCTGTGTCCAAACCCTACATTACACTCTGAGACCAAATTCCCTGCCTTGGGACCTCACCCAGAACTTCTACAATGCTTCATCTGCCTCTTCCTCCTCACTCCTTGTTCCTTGACTCTTGGCCCTTTGAGTTGAACACAATGTCCTAAATGTACTTTGGCCTGTTGCTTGTTGTTAGACGTGCTTGATGTAGAAGCTTCATCTGACTGGCTCTCCAGGTTCCTGAGGACAATCTACTTTTTAATGTTTTTTTTTTTAATATTGTGATAATGGCCCAGAACGGATTGGAAGCAGTGTGTGTGAGCATGCATATGGGTATGTGAACATGTGTGTATGTGCTTCAATGCCATAAAACAGTTCAATGATATGGCAGTCATATGTTCTTTAAGATTTTACAAATATCACTTGGAATATTATATTCCAACTTCAGGACTATTTGCATCTAAATAGTTAATCTTTGGTCTAAGTCTGTGAACTTTGAGGGGAGTAGATCTAACACTATTTAATGCCTTCTCAAACTGATGTTGATAAGTTTTTCTCATAGACAATAATATATTATCTATATAAAAATATATTTAAAATTATGCATAATTATCAAAACCTTTTAAAAACATCTTCACATCCACACTAATACTTGTTAGAATGTCCTTGTTGTTGATTATCACTTACCAGAAGGATATATTTTCTGGTTTATCCAAAGAACCAGTTTCACTTGCATGTACTGCTATCTTCAGTCTAATTTCCATCTCATTTAATCCAATAGCTATCTAGAATTTTTAATTCAAGTATATTGTTTTTTTCTCTCCATCTTTTTGTTAATATCTGGTTTTACTGCATTATAGTCAACAGAATGTGTGATTTCCATATTACTCACTTTGAACATTTAAATTTATTTTTCTTTTCTTCTCTCTCCCACCACTCTCCCTCTACCTCACTCCCATATTTTTTTCTCAAAGTATTTTGGATTGTTTCCTTAATCCTTAGTGTTCTGACATCATTATTTCATACCTTTTTATTCTCTTTTCCAGGAGACATCCTTGACTTTATTCTCTAAATGACTATTTCTTCAGCCATTTCTACATTATAATTTTTAACTGAATTTACTTTGGGTAACCTGTCTTACTTTCTAAGTCATTTTTTGTTTCTTTTTTGTTTGATGGCTAATATATTTCTCAAATACCCTGAAGATAATTGTTAGAATTCTTGTAATGGTTTGAAGGTGTATGTATCCCATAAAAGATCATGTTCTTTTAATCAATTCCTGAGTGTAGACCTACTGTAGGTAGGATCTTTTGATTTGGTTATTTCAACTGAGATGTGACCCACCTCATTCAAGATGGGTCTTAATTCTCTCATTGGAGTCCTTTTTAAGAGGATAAAACACAGAAAAAAAGGCCCAGAGAATCTGAGAAAGGAAGCCACTGAAGTCAGAAACTGAAAGTAATGAAACCTGGATGAGAAAGACCAACAGATGTCACCATGTAAGACACATTATCTGACAGAGGAGCCCAAGCTTGCCAGTAGCCAGTCTTCAGGGATAAAGCATTGCCTATTCAGGCCTTGAGTTTGACATTTTCACAGGTATAAGCTTGTAAGTTAATAAATCTCCATTGTAAAAGCCAACCCATTTCTGCTATATCATATTTTGTCAGCTTTAACAAACTAAAACAATTCTTATCCTTTTAAGTTTTATTCCTCATAGTATGTGATTCTTGGGGTTCAGCTGTTATCATTTTATTTCTTTGCTTATATTGATTTTTCTCAAATGTATGATTTTGACTGTCTGGAACTTTTATAAAAAATAGATCTCCTTGGTCCATCCTGCTTTTGTCCTAGAGCCACTTAAGGTCAACATCATCACCTCTCTACTTCCCAAATAAATAAAGCCAACTTTAAATATCTTGATAGTTATATAGCATTTCCTTAAGTTTTATGGAAAAACAGAGAAGGGAGTTACTTTGCAGTTTGAACAAAAAGAATGTTTTTAAAAGTCTCTTATGAATATTCCCTAAGTTTGTTTACCCCAGTGGTTGTCCCATTTTGTGCATGCTGTAACACACACAGAATACATAGACACACAATTCTTGAGTTACTCTGGTCCAGCTTTTACTCCCTGCTACAGTATCCACACTAAGAACACCTTCTCTTCATATTGAACACACCCAAACATCCTAGTTTAAAGAACTATTTTCTCCAATGACCCAACTAGCTGCTCTAAACAATAGGAGAATAAGGGAGCAGCAGGAGTGAGAACAGAGACCAAGTGGTTTGTTACTGGCAGCCCTCCTTCTTCCTGATCATACTACCTCTTTTGCTCGTCTACATAACTGTTGACTCAGTGTCTGGTGTTCAGGCTTGGGAAAAGCCACTCATACCTGTATAGGATCTTTCTCCCAAACCTGTTTTAAGATGCTGGGGTTTTTTGTTTGTTTGTTTCCACCTATGGTATCCCCATTAACATTATCCCATCTTCGTATTGCCTAGAATTTCATTTTCTGGCAGTACACATCTGTGACTTCCAGCAGTATTTATAACTTTCTTTCTGTCACTCCAAAGGGATTTGGAGAAGAGAAGGGACTTTGGATTCAGTCTACCATGTTGAACTAGAAGTCAGGTCAAAATTTCTATATAAGCTCACCTCAACTAGTTTTACCTCTTGCTGCTTTTCTTTCTGTCCCCATTCAAAATATTTATGTCACTCAAAGCATTTTCTCCTTACCTTCTCTTTACTTTTTTATTACTCTAGAAAATGGATTCTTGTCTGATCATTCCTTTGGCATTAGAGATGACTTGTTCTGCAAACACTTACTGAAGACCTATGTGAAAGACACCTCGTTTGTTTAATATTTAACTCTAAGAGTCAGTTACAACCAAACATTTTTTGGTTAAAACAAGAAAATCTTGTGTAATACACTGTATTTTTTCTTGAAGAATATCAAATAAACTTAGGGCATTCTTCAAAGTAATACCCTCCCAAAGACTACACCACATGTGAATGCCATAATTTATTCACCAAAATGAGAGGTCGTCACAGGCACTTGGGTAGAAACGGTTATGAGAATTTGGGAGTGGCTGAAAAGACTGAGATCAATTGATATATATCAATAAAATTTTCCCTCCAGCAAACTGGAACCTGAGCTTGGTCGGGTAAGAGAAAGATGAAGGATATTCCTTACCTTTGATTCTCAAATGATTATTTTTGAACAAAGAGATAACAGTTGCCACTGACATCAACAGTTCTCTAACGTGTAGGAATCATCCTAAAGTTCTTGGACAGAGGAGACTAGAACCCTGGCGACACTTTGGTCTCTAGGTGGTCTGATGACTTCTGTTTGGTCGGAAGACTGTGGCCATTGGAGGGGGCACAAGTTTGATATAACATCTTGGGTAAGAGAAAGGAAGAGGGCAATTGAAAATAACTGCTGAGAGATTTTATAAGAGAAGGAGAAAATCTTTGAAGTCACAAATATCCTATTTAACATTTCAAAGCCTCCTTTCATGACAGTAATATCCTTCAGACATTGAGTAGAAGAAATAAGCACGCCCGAGTTAAGTTCCTTGTAAATTTAGAATCCGTGTCAAGAGAGGGGATTCCCTGTCATCCATCATTTAACCTTATTTAACCCATCCTTCCCTATCTCTCAAAGCTTGGTTGAGATTACCATGTGGTCATTTGTCAAAATCTTAATTGCTTTAAATTAGCCTTAGCAAAGAAAGGCTAGGAAATGTAAACATTAGAGAAGCTTAGCTTGAAAATAGTAGAAAAATTGTGGATAACTAATCTCATCAGTATGGCATCTCCCAAAATGAATTCTATGCATATTTTCAGCCAAGTATTTTCTTGAAACTTTATCAAACTTGCAATTAATTGTACAAAGGGCTGTAACCCTAGGCGCACAGAGTGGGTGATGGCGACTTCAGTAGGACCAAGTTAGGCTCCCTCCATGACATTAGGAAGAGCACATTCATAATTGGAATAGAATCAAATGTGCTCCACTTCATCTGTACACATGTAGAGGTGGGTATCTGTAATCCCAGGTGTCTAAGCATAAAGAATGAAATGGAAGGTCCACATCAAAAAGAAAACTCTGTACTCTGAAGGAAACAGTGAGGCGATGATAGTGGTTCAGGCCTGATGAAATCTGGGTAAGTTTCCTTCATCCCACTTTCAGCCGGGTGAGAAATGGACGTAGGCTGATTAAGTGCTCATGTGTAGAGTTTCTCCGTCTAAAGGTGATACGAAATTGTTAACTTTCATAAGGAACGCAACTTCCTGGGATGTTTCCAACACAGGTGTTTGATAAAATACAGGCACTTTTTAATACAGAACAATTTATTTTGAGTATTTTGAGTTGACCACATTCAGAGGGCAGGGGATTGGACCTCCCTTGACACAGGAGGTAAGAACCAAGTGTGACTCAAGTCCCACATTACCTTAGAAAGCTTCCAAAGTGTGCAGTGACCTTGGCATTTTAACAACATGTGACTTAAAATCCATTTGGCTTCTATGATGGGAATTTATTCAGAAAGGATTAATTGAGCACCTACTATGTTAAGCACTGTGCTGGGTGAGTGGGCTGCAGTGACGGTCAAGACGGGCCAGGTCTCTGCTCTCTGCTTCTATTCACAAGTGCAATTTCTTTCATTGCTTTAGAGAGCTGGCTCTGGCTCCCCTCCAGTCACATCACTGCATGCAGGGCAAGGAGCCCTGAACCTCCACTTCAGCTTAGCTCCTGTGCCTGGCACCCCAGAATTCCCTGCTCAAATGGCTCTGTTGTAGTTGCCACTCTGGCCAAGGAGCACCCACATACTGCAGGTATGGACAGAAGGCGAGCGTGTGGGCTGGAGTTCCCACATGTGAGCATTCAAGGCCTTTGGGGTGTGGGGAGAGAACGTGAAGGCTGAGGGCCTCTGGCTGGAGGCCACCGCTGCCCGTGCCTCCTGGCTCCGGCAGAGAATTCCAAGAGCCTGGGGTTTGTAAATTCAAGCCTGGCCTTCCGCATCATGATTAGTTAGATTTGTCAGGTAGGAAAAGAGAACATATTTTATTTAATAGTTTCTTAGTTTGATTTATAACTTTCAAATATTTAGACACGTAGTTGTATGTGAACCCTTGCAAATGGGAGGGGTGGGCTTGATTTTCAAAATGGTGGGGAGGTGAGGCTGGGGGGTGACATCCCCCTTCTTCTCACTCCTGGGGTTCTCCCCATACCCCATCAAAGGACTGCCATGGATTGGATTTATTTCAAAGGATACATTTAGTTCTCTACATAGTGTTTTCTTCATTTTAAGAAACAGGCACCACCTGCAGGGTACAGCTGCAGCGTTCACCGCAGATACCCAGTGCTGGGTAGAGGGAGCTGAACACATCTTCCAGTGCATTGTACTTGCATGCGGGTTAAGCACGCATCTTCACTCCCCAGGGCTGCTATAACAAAGCATCGCAAGCTTTGCTATCACCACATGATTTAGCAATCTATCGTCTCACGATTTTGGAAGCTGGAAATCCAAAATCAAGGTGTCAGCAGGACCATTCTCCCTCTGAAATCCTTCCTCGAGTCTTCCAGCTGCTGATGTTTGCCGGCATCCTTGGTGTTCCTCGGGCTCGTAGCTGCTGTGCTTCAATCTCAGCCCGCAGCATCACATGGTCCTCTCTGCTCTTGGGTCTGGCTCTGTGTCCAAACCTTCCTCTCCTTACAGGGATGCCAGACGTACCGGGCACGGGCCTACCCTAATCCAGTATGGCCTCCTTTTAACTAATCCATCTTCAAAGACATTATTTCCAAAGAAGGTCACATTCACAGAATCGGGGCTTAGGAATTGAACACATCTTTTGGGGACACACAATTCAACCCATAAGGGAGTACCGCGTCACAGTTCCCTGGCTTCCCCCAGGCAAGGCTTTCCTTCCCCCCACCCATTGCTACGCAGTGCAGCGCTTAGTGCCTTAGGAAGTCCCATGTGCTCCTCTTCCTCAAGGCATAAAATTACACTGAGAGCCTTGGCCCCAGGAAGGGACAGAGCAGCGGCGTTAGACCTCAAACTGGTACAGGCTTTGGCCCCAGCCCGGGTAGGAATAGGGCCAATGATGGGCCATGTAACTTTGGACAATTTACTTAGTTCTCTCGGAGTCTCTGTTTTCCATCTGAAAATGAGAAACAGGATATTCAGTGGGAAGGGGTGTAAAGCAAGTAGGAATTAGAGGCTCGGTCAGGGACATATAGACTCAGAAGCCAAGAAATCCAGCAGTTAATCCTCATTCAAAGGGCTCATTCATTTGCTAGAAAACATGTCTCCAAATCCTAAATTAAAAAAAAAAAAAAAAGGAAAAGGAAAAGGGCCTCTGGACTATCAAGAGGCTCAGCATGTGTGAGCACAGATGCATAAGGTGCTAGTGCTTTTCTTATTAAAAAAAAAAAAAGAATAAAAGTTAAAAGAATGTTCGTAAAAAGATCTTTGAGAATGGTTGGGAGAGATTAAATTTTCCTCTCCGCCTTCTCCTTCTTCCTCTTCCCTCTCTCCTACTATTTTGTAGCTGCAACAGAATAAATTTTTTTAAAAAAAAACACTGTGGTCAATCAACTTCCTTTCCAATCATGTGGTCCTGAATAGCTCCCACAAAGAATAGTCAAGTGTGGCAGACGTGTAGGAATGTGGCCATCCATTTGCTTTATTTCTCCAGAATGATTGCTGATTGCAGGTTTGGGGGAGAGGGTGCGTGGGAGAAATTGACTGCTCGATTTCGTTTGGTCTAGGAATGCGTTTCCAGGACACTCTCTGAGCTGTTCGTTCGGGTCCTTCCTCCCTCTCCGAAGGTTTGAAGGTTGGAGGAAATTCTCACCGCATATTTCTGCTCTTTCGTAACAACAGCAATAATATTTCATGGGCAGCAGGCCAGGAGAGCTTCACCTAGAATGAAAACACAGATTAGTCAGAGGGGGTCTGGAATCATCACTATTTTTTAAATCAGTTTTTATGAGTGATTTAGAAATTAACCAGTAACGTGTTGATAAGACATTGCATAAGGTAAAAGTGGGGAAAAAATGAAACTAGATTTATATGTATTGAAGGATGCCCAAGATATATATTGTGGAAAATGAAAAGTACTAAAAAGACATTAGTATGGTCCTGACTTCATGATCCAAAAAACAGGAAAAGAAAAAAGTAAAGAAAACTATATGTGTATGTTTGGAAAGGCAGGAAAATATGTCTGGAATGATATATAGTATATTGTGTGCCAACCAACTTCTTCACTGGTTTTTCCTCTAGGAAATAATAATGGGGAGGAAGAAAAAAAAGCAATCTTTCTTTTACAGTTTTTACACTAAGTATTGCTTTTATGGTTAAAAAAAGTAAAAGAGAAAAATACAATAGAGTAAAAGATTTTAATACAGATTTCAGGATATTTTCATTTCATTTTTTATTGTTTATGAAATAGCCCTAAGACTCAAACATATAACATGGAATTATCGTCCATAGTTTATAGTGTCATTTCTACATGTTTAGTTAAACAGTTGCCCAGTAAACAAGTAGGAAGAGAGCTCAGGTATTCCAGATTGTACTTCTGCGTTCCTTTCATGTTTTGTCAAGTTTGTTTTTCTTAGCTGATGATCTCCTCAGTTAGCATTTTAGAATCTACCTGTTCATGGAACCGGATGCTTTAAGGCCACTGGAAGCTTTTTAGAGTCATTACTGTTGTTCTCTGGGTACTAAACAACTCGGCATCAGAGGTGGAGACTGGACTGGAAAAGTTGACAGAATAGTCTATAAGTTTCTAGAATCGAGGGCACCTGCCATGACATTGCTTGCAAACTCAAGCCATCACCTAGGCATTCAGAACAATAAAGTTAGAGGCATTTGGGTTCTTCGTTTGCAGCCAACTCTTATTGGTTAAAACAAATAAACAAAAAGAAAAAATGTATAGGAAAGATACAGGAAAAAAATTAATCTGAACTATCAGGCCTTGAAAAGAAAAGAAATTGGAGCAGCTCTGGGGATCTAGATACCCCATATCATGGAATGGGTCTTTGGAAGGAATTGGCTCTAACCATTTGCCATCTTTGCATCATTCCTTTTGGGAGCAAGACTCTGAACAGCCCAGCTTAGTCTCTGTGTTCATCCTATGACTAAGGAAGGTTTTCCTCCTCAAAGGAAAGCCAAGCGCTGTCCCCAGATGGCAAATGGAGTGGACATTGGACAGACGAAAATAAGAGGTGCTTATTTCCTTGATATTGCCTGGACCATCAGCTTCTTTGAACTGGGCATCCTTTATGATATGATGCAATGGTTGAGGCATCCCCAGAATACCTCCTTTGACCAACTGTCATTTTACACAAAGATTTCTCAACCTCAGCACTGTTGACATTTTGCAGGAGATAATCCTTTGTTGTGGATAGTCACCCACATGTCTTATGCATTGCAAAATGTTTAGCAGCACCCCTTTCCAGTAGTGACAACAAAAGTGTCTTCAGACATTGCCTGGGGGGCAAGGTCACCCCTTGTTCACAGCCATTGTTTTACACCAAGATAAACTGCACTGTCACACACATGTAGCTCTGAGGACTTCAAAAAGTCTACTCAGAACTTATGTCCTCTGTTTCCAGATACTCCTCATTCCCAGGCATCTGCTTGTCCTATATGAGCCCATAGGGAGTCTGCGTGCTGGAGCACTAAGCTCTCCTCTCACAAAAAGAAGTCCTCTTCAGAGGAAAAGACAGGTGGCCCCGCAGTGCCATGGGCATGCCCTCATGGATAGAGAGATTGGAACTGCTGGGATCGTCCTTGAACACAAGAGACAGGAAATGACCTAACGTCATCAAAGGCTTCAGAGGAACAATGGCAATGAAACATCTACAATGTCTGTAGAGTCAGAATTTGTTATGAGAAGTTTTTTAAAAACCCACATCAGGCTCATTGCCCTTGTTTGAAGTTATGGATGAAATATTTCAAAACGTGTCCTCCTCAAACCAAGGTAAAACATTTACTTCTGTCAAAATAGAAATCCTTTTAATTTTGAGAAGTATCTGGCCACTGGGCTTTATGTTTGGCAAATGTTTTGAGTTTATAGGCAAATGTTTTGAGTTTACAGGGCAGAACGAAACACAGCATTTGATGACTGTACCCGCTTTTGCTTATACCCACCCACCATCAAGGAATACTCATAACAAGGTGTGAGTTGGAAAGCCCTGCCCACCTCCTCCCTTGTATAAGTATTTTTGATGCATTAAATAAATGCAGATGTGGCTCTACCTCATCTAAGACTGGGAGTAAGAGCAGAGACAGACTGAATTTCATCTGGCTAGCTTACACTCAGCTCACCAGAACGTAATTGTGTCCCTGGGGCTGCCACGTACCCCCTGCTCACAGGCTCAACCCTCCAAAGTTTGATAAGACCAGTTGAAGGTAAAGCTTAATCCTCTAATTCCCCAAAAGGATGCTTTCAGTTTTTGTTTTATCCTCACTACATCGTTTCCGTATGGCCCAAAATGGACAAAAGGAATCTATTTAGGGTGGAAAACTTTCTTTTTCTGGTCAAAGATGTCTATTAGAGTACCTATACCAGCAAAAAGTAGGAAATAATCCACAAGCCATACATCAGTGAAGAAAGAGTAAGTGGACAATTTTGTGCCCATTAAAAATGATGTCTACCCAGAATTCTACTTCTAAAATTTACTATACAGATATACAAGTGAGTATGTAGATATATGGGTATATATATATATTTGCGTGTATATACATATACATATAGGCACATACACACATTAGTCTCAGTAGAAAAAAAAGTTAAAAACAATCTATATGACCATTAATCATGACAACCATACAATGAAACACCGCACAGGTATTAGAAAAAAATGAGCCAAATTTCACTTGAGAGGCAGAAAAAACAAGTTGTAAAATACTCTACATAATAGAGTACATACCATTTTTGTAAGACAATTACATATAAATGCACATATACAATCATATATAGGTTTATACAAAACAAAACTAAAGGATACAAACTAAACTAATGATGGTGGTTATATCTGGGGAGTGAAACTTGGGGCAGGAATTAAAATTTTTCCATTTTTATTTCTTACATGTTTGAATCTTTGTTTTATAGCAAGTCATCAGACTAATTTTTTTTTTCAGGGTAGAAAACCTCACTTGCATAGTGTGGCTTTCAAATGCAATCGCCAGGCATTGGGACTTTAGCTCTGCTTTTGGGGAGAGCAGCATTCAGAGTTGCGGGTCTTTGGGTAGAGATTGTAAGCTGATTGACAGCCTTAAGCTTCCAAAGTAAATTTCTAAAACCCAAGTAATTTTTCCGCAGACCTGTGAAACTTCAGAATTCCGATGGGAAAAGAAGGCTTTATTTTTAAAATAAACTTTTAAGTTTGAAAACAAAACCAGACAAGCAGTGCAGAAAGAACAATTCTACACTGAATTTCAAAGGTTGTCTTTGTGTCTGGAGCCCCTCTCCCCATTCCCAGTTGCATCCCTAATTCTGGTCCCTCTTCTGCACTATGATAATGGCCTCACGGCTGGCTGTCCCCCCGTATTGATGTTGCCTTCTCTGACCTCCTTCATCAGCTGCTGCCAGCATCTTCTTCCTAAAGCCCAACCTCGTCATGTCCTTCTACTCAAACTCCTCCTCTCACCATTGCATACAAAATAAAGCCCAAACCCTCAGATATGGCATTCAAGGCTCTCCAAGTCCTAGTCTCATTTATTTTTCTAGAATTTTCTGTCTTATGCCTTATGCTCAAGAGAAACAGGATTAATCAGCTTTCCCTAAATCAGAAATGTACTTTTCTTCTTCTATGCCTTTGCCAGAACAGGAGTCATGGATGTGTGACCTGTGCAGTCACATAGGGTCCTGTACATAGAAGCACTTCAAGCTTGGTTTACTGTTCTACAGTTGCCATCTTCAAATTCTTAATAATTTTATCTTTGAATTTGTATTTTGCAAGTGAAGTCCAATGATACAATGGAGAATGCATGTGAGCATAGAAGATAGACTTAATGTGTTGGTCAGTGATCATGTTTTGCCATCTGTCATGGTTAATTCCATGTGTCAACTTGGCTAGGTTATGGTGTCCTGGGTCAAGCACTGACCTACTTGTAACTGTGAGGGTATTTTGCATCTATAATCAGTCAATTGCACCTATAGTCACTTGGTTGCATGTACAATCAACAAAGGAGATTGCTTTTAGCAATGTGGGTAGACTCCTCCAATCAGGCGCTGGTCATAAAAGGCAGAACTGAGAGTTTCAGAGGTCAGAAGACAAATTTCTGCCTCAACTCCAGCATTGGCTCTTGGATTTCCAGTCAGACAAATTCTCCTGGGAAATTTGGACTGATGAGTTCAACTGCACTGTTACTGGAGTTTCCAGTTTGCAACTTGCCCTAAGGAGTTCAGATTTTCTGGCTCTCCATTGTCATAGATCCAATTCCTTTAAACACATGTACAATATCCTGTTGATTCTGTTCCTCCGGAGAACCCTAATATACCATTCTATTTGCATAAAGCCTTTGTAATATCTCCAAGAGCAGATTTTCTTGTGGTCTCACAATGACTGAGAGTTTGGTGAGACTTACAGTGAGGACAAGGTAAGTGTGTAATCTCTACAACTTAGTAAACCAGGGCACTGACATCTCTGAGAGACCATATTTTTGTTACAACCAGAACTTGCTTCAAATACAGAAAAACCCAATGATATTCTAAGGAACCCTGTCATATCCTTTCTTCCTCATGTTATCTTCCTGTATTAACTACCACTTATGCAGAGAATGATGACATAGAAGAAAAGTAAAGATAGGACAACACATAGTTCTTTTTTTCTTTCAGTCTTTGCTTATTCATGAATAAGCTGAAGGTTGAGAGTATTGGTGGAAAGAGCACCTATTAAGAAATGAAATTAAAAGGGTTGAGTAAGTTGTTTTCAGTGTTTCCATTGTTCTGGTAAGAACAAAATACACATGCATATGCAAGCTATGAAATATAACTTGTGTAATTTTGGTGCTTCATATGGGTTAAATGCCTTTACATTTAAAACTGGCATTGCACAATATAAAGACAGATGGTAAACTTCATGACAATAATGTAAAATTTTAATTTTTCTTTCTCTAGAATGACAATAGCAAACAAAATGTTTTCTTTTTAAACATTTTAAAAATGACAAGAGAGAAAAGAAGAAATGAAAAAACTTCATATTTTGTACCTTTTTGAACATTTTTTTTAATTGCGAAATATTAGGTATATACAAAAAAAAACAAATTTCCAAGTACATTTTAACAAGTAGCTAGAAAACAGATTTTAAAGTTTAGTATGGGTTACAGTTCCACAATTTTTCATTTTTTCTTCTAGCTCTTCCAAGACACTGGAGACCAACCGAAATATCAATATAATGATTCAGCAGTCATACTCACTTGTTAAATCCTATCTTCTCTGTTATACTCTTTCTTCTTTTTATATAACATATATACATAAAAGCAATAAATTTCAAAGTACATCACAACAATTAGTTGTAGAATGGATTTCAGAGTTTGGTATGGGTTACAATTCCACAATTTTAGGTTTTTATTTCTAGATGCCGTGAGGTACTGGAGGCTAAAAGAAATACAGTATAATGACTCAGCACTCATACTCATTTGTTAAACCCATCCTTCTCTATATAATTCCACCATCACCTTTTATCTTTCTCCCACTCTTCGGGATTATTTGGGCTATGGCCAGTCCAACTTTTTCCTGGTGGAAGGGCTGTTGATAATATGGGATAGGGGGATGGAACTAGTTGATATTCTAGCCCCTCTGCATTTCAGGACTTATCTGGTCCAGGGATCCATCTGGAGGTTGTAGGTTTGGGAGAGTTACCCGAGTGCCTGGAACCTGTGTAGAGTTTTATATAAGGGCTTAGGTATTCTTTAGGATTGGCTGGAATGGTTTTAGTTGCGGTTTGGCAAGTTATGATAGGTAGCAACTGAGACTTGCGTAAGAGGGACCTCCAGTGTAGCCTCTCGACTCTATTTGAATTCTCTTAGACACTGAAACCTTATTTGTTACACTTCTTTTCCCCCTTTTTGTCAGTGTGGCGTTGTTGATCCCACGCTGCCAGGGAGACTTTCATCCCTGGATGTCATGTCCCACGTAGAGGGGAGGCCAATGGTTTCACTTGCAGAGTTGGGCTTAGAGAGAGAAAGGCCACATATGAGCAACAAATGTTTTTTTTTTTTTGGTCTCCAGAGGTGACTCTTAGGCATACCTATAGTTAGGCTAAGCTTCTCAGCTACATGCATAAGCTTCACAAGAGCAAGCCTCAAGATCAAGGACTTGGGTTGTTGATTTGAGTGTCCCTAATGTTTGGCACAGTATCTGGGGTTTCCCTGGTGGTTAAGTTTAATAGATTCATAATTTTTCTCCCATCCCTCAAGGGACTTTGCCAGTACTTTTTGGTTATCTGCTTAATATGCTCTGGGATGTTTCTAGGCATTACAATAAGCTATACAGGATTAAAGGCCCTCATTCTTATTCTGGGCTCCCTGTATTTGGATTGTTTAAATGATCAAACAGGTTGAGTTAGATTATGTGCTACAGAAAATTGAGGTGCTGGACATAATAAAACTTTCTTCCTTTAGTCTCAAAGAATGAGTGAAGTTCTAAAACATAGACAATGTCTTCCTTTCCCTCCCCACCCCGTATTCTGAATTGTCCTAATACCAACCCTATCGGTTTCATTCTTATTTCTAAATACAAGGTTACATATATATATATAAAACAGCCCCTCAAAATCCAGAAATAACAATTACCTATATTTTTGTACCTTTAATAGAACTTTTTCTCTGCTTTTTGAACAAGGAGCCCCACAATTTCATTTTGCACTGGACACCACAAATGATGCAGCCTGCCCTGGCCTTTGCTCAGACTTTTTCTGTCTCCAAAAATCCTTTCCCCTTTCCTCTCTGCCACTCTACAATTTAGGCCTGTCAAAATCCAACCCTTATTCTTCAAAGCACCCCTCAAAGATGTCACCTCCTGAGGCTTCTCTGACCCTTTTAGAAATGATCACTCTCATGACACTGGCCACCTGTAAGATTACTTAGCAGAATAATTTGGTATATAGCTCATTTCCCCTAAATAGGTGCTAAGTTTTCTTGAGGGCAGGGGTGGTCATATTCTTCTTTGCCTTTCCTACGGCAGCTTCATCTTATCTTAATCAGTCCTCAAAAGTGTTTGAGTAGGGAGAATTGTAAGATGGACAAAGCTCTTACTTACAGTCTGTTTTAGTTTGGAAGCTGCCAGAATGCAACATATTAGAAATGGAATGACTTTTAAAAAGGGAATTTAATAAATTACAAATTGACAGTTCTAAGCCTATAAAAAGGTCCAAATGAAGGCATCCAGGGACAGATACCTTAATTCAAGGAAGGCTGATGGGTCAGAAACACCTCTGTCAGCTGGGTAGTCACTTGGCTGGCATCTGCTGGTCCCTTGCTCCTGGGCTCCATCACTTTCAGCCCCTCTCTCTGTGGGGGTTCCTCACTTTGCTTCTCCAGGGCTGGCTTTCATCTCTTGGCTTCCCTTGGCTCTGTCCAGGTTCTGGTTTGCTTAGCATCTCATGGCAATGTCTTCTGGGCTCCAAGCTGTGTTTAGAAACAAGGTAAAACAAGCAGTTTGTCTCGGTTTACTACAGCCCTCACAGCTAGTGTTTTTTTTTCTCATTACTTCCAGGTTACTTTAGAAAGTAAATAACATCTAATTTTAGATGGTTTTTGTTTTTCCAGTACTAGGTAATTCCAAGACATGAAAGTTCTATTTTCACCAAAATTCAAGGTGGTCTGCAACTCTTCCCATTGCTTATAGCCAGTTGACATGGAAAACACTATTTCCCAGGTAAAGGAAGCTATAGTAAGAAATTGTTACCAAGGGCATACAAGAGAAAAAACTGCCCATTTTAGCACTGCATAGAAATTGCAAGTGTAAATTAGGAATAGCCATAGCTAGTATGGTATTTCTAAAAGTGTAATTCACAGTCACCTACATAAACCTACTGTTATAGTTTTCTAGCTGCTAACACAATTACCACGCAATGGGTTGGCTTAACAACAAGAATTTATTGGCTCACAGGAACAGAGGCTGAGGCTAAAAGGCTTACTTCCTCCAGGTGTTTTTTTTGTTTGTTTAGCTGGTGGTAATCTTGGTGGTTCTTTAGCTTTTCTATCACAGAGTGATGCACATGGCAGTGTCTTCCCCTTTCTCTTCAGGTTCCGTTGACTTCTACCTTCTGGCTGCTCCCTGTGGCTCCTCCTCCCACTTCTATTTTCCTCTCTTATAAAGACTCCAGTGGTCCCAATTAAAGCCCATGGAACTCAGTAGGGCCACAGCTTAACTGAAGTAACATCTTGAAGAGATCGTCCTTACAAGGTGTCTACACCCACCAGAAGACACAACACGATCAAGAAGCTACCCAGTCTGAGGAATACAATCCAATCTATCACATGTGCTCCATCAGAGTTTCTGGGAGCAAGACCCCCAAATCTGTCCTTTTAATGAACATCCTCACTTTGCTTTTCACTCTAACTTTTGACTGTATTTCACTGGTTGCTGTATTATGTCACCACATATAACTGTCTTGAGATATTAGGAGACTAAAGACTGTGTCACATGACTGTTTTACATGTGGTTTCATAATCTGCACCAGAATCAAGCTTTTAAATAAATACTGAAATGTCTTGTTTACAAATACAGCCTGTATTTACCAATGATTACCTACTTTTTAACTTAGTCTTGTCTAACTTTTGAAAACCACTGAGACAGCCCCATGGAGGGAATACTGATGATGAAGACTTTGGGTGGAAAGATTGAAACCATTACCTCTTTGTAATTTATTGAGAAATCCTAATAAAGGAGCACTTGGCATGCAAATCCATGTGGGGTGTAGATCAATAAATCATGAAGAAGTTAGCCACAAAGAAAGAGAAAAGTGGAGACAGAACCAGGAGGAATACCTCCCTGCCAGTCACTCCTTGATAGAGTTTCATCAATAACCTAACAAGAAGGGGTTGAGAGTTGAGACAACACGAGAATCATAGAGTCATCGGGGCTGTATACTGTGTTCTATATGGATGCTTAAGTCTTGACTGAATAAATTGTATGCATACAAACCAGAATGTGACTTTAAACATTTTCATTTTGACTTTTTTCTTTTAACTTCTTAATCCCAGCCATAAAAGACCTACTCAGGATACTAAAAACAAGAAAAGAAGAAAAAAATTGCTGGGCACTGGGTGGCCCTCACCTCCCATTGTGGTCTTGACTCTGGGGTGAGCAGGCCAAATGTGTCTTGCCTCATAGGCTTCTTCCTGTCAGCATGTACCGCAGGGAGCACTGGAACATACCCCACTTTTACTCTTGTCCAAGCAAAAGACTAGGCCCTGGGACACATGGGCAAATTAGCTGCACTCCCTGCCTTGAGACAGGGGGAGGAGGGCTAGAATGGAAGGCAGGAGCAAGGCCACGCCCAAGGAGAGGGATGCCCCACTCGCTGCCTCACTGTGGGACACGCAGCTACAGTGGCCCCGCAGCATGGACCACCCATGGTCAGTTGTCGTTGTTCAGTTAAAGCATGCATGCACCGGGGAGAGCAATGCAGATGGGCACAGCCCCTCAGCTCTGCAACCCATAGCAGAGCTCAGGAAAAGCAACTCCCAAATGCTCATATCAACTAACCCGCCACGTTCCATTTCTCAAATTTAAACATCACCATAGATTTTGAGGAATATCAACCAAAAGTTCATGCTTTGAAATGACTAGTTCTTCTTCATGTACTTTAGATTGAATTATTATTATTTTTTTAGATTGAATTATTTTAAAGGGCCATGTGATATTATTGCATTTCTTTGCTGGAACAGGAACTTTCTAAACCACTGATTTATCTAATAGATATTTGCCTGAAGATGAAGAAGGAAAGGAGGTAGACCCAGTCATTTTTGTTCAATTTGGTAACCTGCATGATGTTTGAGAAGTTTGATATATCTTTTTAAAATGTTGGCAGCTCTTTAAGAGAACAAGCTTGTAACTGTGTCTTATTCCTGCCCCTAGGACCCCCTCTTCCTATGTCAAGTGCATTTGAGCAAAGGATTCAGCATTTAAGGAATCCCTGTGGTTAATTATTTTGAAATGGGCAATAATCACATCTTAATTCTCTAAGTTTGGGTTTTTATTTCTTCTTTTCAGGAATCTATTTTGAATCTTAACATCACATGGACAACAATAGCTTTCTTTTCTACATTGCTTTATAGATTTCAGAGACTTGGAAAGATTTCCAAATCCAAGGGAAGTGATTTAGCATGGTTGTCACGGGCATAAGGTGTGGAAACAGCTTGGTTCCAAAATTTGGTTCTGCTATTATTAGTTGCATGCCCTCGCTTAACCTCTTTATGCTTCAGTTTCCTCATTGGTAAAATATGAACATTAATATCTGCCTCATCGAGTTGTTCTGTGAATTAAGTTAGAGGATAGAGTACTCTCTCTATAAAATTAAATAAGGTGCATGTACAGGGTTGAACAGTGTACCTCACCCCCCACCCCCACCCCTAATTCATGTCCACCTGAAACCTCAGGAAGTGACCTTATTTGGAAATAAGATCTTTGCAGATGCAATTAGTTAAGTTAGGAAGAGGCCATCCTAGTTTAGAGTGAACCCTAATCTAATGCCTAGTGTCCTTGTTGGAAGCAAAAACAGAGAAGCAGATAGACACATAGGGAGAGCACCATATGACAACCAATGCAGAGACTGGAGTGATGCACCTGCAAGCCAAGGAATGCCAAGGATGGCCTGGAATCATCAAAAGCTAGGCAAGAGGAGGGAAGGGCCCTTCCCTGGAGCCTTCAGAGACAGCACAGTCTTGCCAATGCCTTGATTTCAGACTTCTAGCCTCCAGAACTGTGCAAGAATCAATTGCTCATTTGTAGCCACTTGGCTATGGAAATCTGTTGCAGCAGCCCTAAGAGCGAAGACAGCATATAAGACACAGGAGCTGCACAGACATCTCAACATGTCATCTATTGTCATTTTCATCAGTATTTTTGGTCCACATTTGCTACATCACTTCCATATTCCTTGCAACGCTGCAAGTCTGATCCTGGTATATTTGGTCATCATCTTGTGCAATCATTTTCAGAGAATAGGTGACGCTTATGCAGTGCTCCTTCCATGGGGAGGTGGTGTGTCCAAGACGCTGACCCAGCCCATGGGCTGGAAATGGGAGGATCATATTTCTTGGGGCCATAAAATAAACGTCCATTGCAGAGAACTGAAAACAAGAAACCAATGGAGAAAGCAAAGAAATTCACATTGGAACAAGGAAGGGAGTTCTCAAAATGAGAATGAGTATTTAAATGAAGACACAGTATTGCCAAAAAGATACTCTGGAGGCATCTATTGAATACAGCCTAACAGGGAATGGCTCAGGCCTTTTCCCGCAGTTATTTATCGATTCACAACAGAAACATTGCATAACTGCAGGCGAGAGCAACTTATGATAAGAAATGAGCAGCCTAACATTTTTTTCCCAGGTTTCTAACTGTTTTTATGTCATGAACCCGTCTTGCAATCTGATGAAGTCCCAGAATAAATTCAGAAGTATGTAAAATAAAATGTATAGGCTGACAAAGGAAAACAGCTATTTGCAATACAGTTTTTAAAACATTTTTTAAATACAAGGAAGCAAATCTGTCATATAGGATAATATGTGTCCTTATTAATGCATTATAAAGAAGATCTAGCAGCAGGCCTAAGACCTACTATAATCTCCAAGAATTAATGAGTATAAATGATATTTAGAAACCTCTGCAATAACGTAATGTGGTATGAAAATATTTATGATTTCAATTGGTGATGTTGAATATCATGAGAAAAAGTGATGTATTATTTTTCCCATCTGAGTCCTTTAACCACAGGACAACTGTTTATACTGCTCCATTAATCTTCAATTTCTTTTGTGCTTTGAGGGCAAAGCCCTTTTAAGCAACTTCTTTCCTACACCAGCCGAAAGGAAGTGGAAGCTTCCCAGCAGTGGCCCCCTTTCCTCTGGAGCCAGGATGGAACCCGTTTCTGCTGCATTGTCTGCTGTGGACAAATGGTGACGGTCTGGTCAAGCAGTGGAGCCCAGATCTCCTTGAAGCCCTTGTTCTCTGCCACTGTCTCTGGTATTTAGAAGAGACCTGTGAGGAACAAGATGCTTATCTGCCTTGTTCCAGTGTGGGAATCTCAGCGGCCACTTGTCCTGGGGGACTCCATGCCCAGAGGAGATGCCTCCAGCCCAGCAGGTGGGAGAACGCTCAGTGTCTGGCTCTCCAGGAACCAGCTCTTTCCTTCTGATACTCCAGACCCCCTCCCACTTGCATGGAGAGTGGCCCTGGCTTTGGTGTTTGCTTGCATATCTTCATCTTAAAGGGACAACTGTGAGGGCTAACAAAGGATGGCCATGGAGCGTGATGATTCATCAAGTAGAATACTTTTGAGGATAAAAAGTGGCTCTATTAATAATCTTGCCACAACAACAAGCATAAACCAAGATATATGATCACCCTACCCATAAAAGGTGCTCAACATGCAAATGAGAGATGTGGTCTGTAATTTTCATCATACTCAGATAGGAATGAGACCCAATAAAGGTGAATAGCCAGTGTTGTAGACACATTTAGAGGCAGGTGACATAGTGGAGTCAGAAGAGTTTAAATCTTCATTCCAGAATTTAACAATGTGTAGCCTACAGCCCGTTACTTGCCTCAATGAAGGTTGTTGTTCATTCATTTAAGAAAATGAGAATAATGCCTACTTTGCAGATGTACATATAAAAAGGTCTGTCATCAACTGATCTTTAAATATACATGTAATTAATACATAAATATTGTTTTCCTCTTTCTTCCCTCTAATACTTTTTCCTTCTGATTTTTATTCCTTATCAAAACAATATTACATCAAGATTAAATAAAATTACAAAAAGAAAATTTATTCAAAATTTCACCACCCTAACACATTCTTGTCCCCTTTCCTAGTTTCTGACCACTTTTTAAATCGGTGAGCATACATTTTCCCTTCAGCATTTACTGCCCCCCCTACACACACACACTGAAAATAGAGATCACACATTTTTCTTTATTTTGACTGCATCACAAGACTCTACAGGGTTGTTCTACCAGGATGCATCTTGTTTTCTCCCATATATTTCAGTCTAAGATTTTAGGTAAAACTGCAGTGAGCAACTTCATGATTTTTTTTCCTTTCAAATAATTTCCTTAGAAGCATCCCCAAATACAGGATCAGAGTTTCCAAAAGATACAACATTATGATGATTCGATGTGTAGAACCAAATTGCTTTATTTTCTAGAGCTATTAGACTAATTGACACCACTCCAACCCTTAATGAGAATGATTACTTTCACTGTAACCTTTCAACATTGGAAATTATCATTAATTCTTAAAATATAATTTATACTCATAAACTGGTGCCTTAACTTGGTTTAACTTGCATGTATTTTATTACCAGCAAGGTTGAATATGAAGTATTTTTAATATGTACAATGTTAATTTACTTCTATGAATTTATTTTGTTCTCTTCCCATTTATCTATTGATTCTGATGATTTTCTAAATGCATTGGTCTCATTTCTTTTCTCGTTTTTCTTTTTATCCCCAATTATAAAACTAACATGGACTGGTTGTAACAACAAATATTTGTATTAAAAATAATTAAAAATAGAGTAAAAATCCACCACCCATCACTATTTATGTTTTAGCATATTTTTGCTTCTTCTTACATTTTAAAGTTATTATCCCTCTTAAAATTATTTTTTCTGATTGCAAAAGTAACGCATATGTTGCACACTATTCCACATGTGCATTATCATGATTGTTTGTTTCCCTGGCAGTGAACATTTAAGCCAATTTCATTTTTTTATTATTACAAGGAATGCCTTTCAGACTATTCTTGGATATAAATCCTTCCCCCCCCCCCATTTCCAAAGAATAGAATCTTAGAAGTAGGATTATGTACTAAAGAAAAAAAGCATTTTGAGATTCTGGATATATATTGCCAATTTGCTTTCCAGAAATAAACGATCAACCTATGGGTGCCATAGTGTTTGTCTGGCTGTCTTACAAAACTCTCTCCTGAAGTGAGTCTAATCGCTTTTAACCTTGCCACTTCTATAAATGAAAAATGGTACCTCATTGTTTGGATTGTTATTTCTTGGATTACTAGTGAAGTTGAAAATATTTTCATGATCTGTGTGTATTTTTATGGGTGCTTTGTTTAGATCTTTTTATCATTTTTCTTTGGTGATTTGGATTTGTTTCCTCTAAGAGCTCTTTTTAATCCTTTGTCATTTGCTGCAAATGTTTTTTCTTTTTTTTTTCTCCTAGATTGCTTGCCATTATTTTTTTCTACATGCCAAGTTTTGAAGTTTTTAATGTCATAAATGATTTCTAATCCTTCGGATGAGGTTTTTCCATTACTGTGTTTGGGAGGCTTAAAAATCTCCCAAACACAGATCAAAAATTATTTACCTATATTTTCTTCTGGTTTTGCTTTCTGACTTTATTTTTTATATATATTTAATACTTTAATTAAGCATTTATTTTTGGCTAAAGTAAAAATTTCAGAATATTTTAATTTTTTTTAGTTCATCAATTTTTATGGCACCACTTACTGAATACTACTTTCCTTCTCCTCTGATTTGTTATATTGCCTCTAGCATATACAAGCTGTTAAATATTTTAGTCTCTTTCTGAACTGTTTATACTGCTCCATTAATCTTCTTTTCTTAAACTAGAATTACACCACTTATAATCCACTTGAACACCTAGGAAACAAATACTTATTTTATAAACTTTTTTTTTTCATTTCAAAAAAATCATTAATCCAAATTTAGAATTATTTTCTTAGGAATCCACTTCTATACCTCCCCCCATCCTCCTGGGATACTGTTTGAATGTCATATCTATAAATTAATCTGGGAACCCATTATGCCTCTCCATTTATTTAAGACCTCTTTTATGTTTCCAAACATAGTGTTATATTTTTCTTTGCACAAATATTACACTTATCTTGCTAAGACCATTCTCAGGTAGCTTACATGTTCGTTGCTATTATAAATGGGATTTCTTGTCTGTTCTATTTCCTTACTGATTATTTCTAAGATAAGAAAGCAATTTATTTTTGTATATTTGTCTTGGATACAGCCAACTTACTGAGCACGCTTATTAATTAAAAAGCAGTCTTTCCCAAACTCTGCACATTGAAATCACCTGGGGATCTTTAAAGCCCAGCCCACACCACAGACCAATTAAATCACCATCCCTGGGGGTGAGTCTCAGGCATTGGGATTTTTTTTTACATTCCCCAGGTGATTCTAATGTGCAGGTAACTTCGGGAACCAACTGTTTTTAAGTATTTTCAGCAGATTCTCAGAGTTTTGCAAAATACCATCATTTGCAATAGTTTTATCTTTTCAATTCCAATCATAGTATTTCTTACTTTTACTTCTTGTTTTATTGTATTACCCCAAATTTTAAACATCCATATTTTGCTTTATTTGATGGGAAGAGCTAACATCATACCACTAAGCACACTATTATGAATGTTGCGTTCAAGATAAATTTTCTTTATTTTGTTAAGAGGAGGTCCTTTCTGTATTACAGTCTTAAGACTATTTTTAAAATTTCCACTTTTACTTTGATGTTACTAAGAAGCAGCTCTTAGATTGCCTATGGGGATTTTTCAGTTGTTTCTTTCAAATTTATTTCATTTCTTCACAACCTAAAAGTTGCTATTCTTCCAACAGATTGAATGTTGTATCTTCAGATTTTACTTAAAATTTAGCTGTTTAATCAATCCAGTTATAACAAAGTGAATATCCAAATGAAGAACAAGAAATCCTGAGGACATGCCTCGATTGTGCAATTTACATGGCTGTCTTAACCTCCACTATCTGTGTGGTGTCCTCAGTGCCTCGCAAATCTCTTCAGCGGTGTCCCCTTGTCTGCCTGGTCATTGCTATGGCTGGTCTCTCTGATGGCTTGCTGAGTTTGGTGACCCCACATCTCTCAGCTTCTGCACCTGCAGACCCCTCCAGGCTTCCACCATGTGCTTCATCCAGCTCTGATGTCCTTCATCCAGCCAACCCTTGGCAAGGCTGCTGGCTCTCCATTCTATGCCTTTCCTTCTAAGTCCTTCTCTAAGGATCCAGAAGGGCTCCTGGGACTATTTAGGCCATACAGGAACCAAGAAGAGGAGACTCTTCTCTTTCTCTGGGACAATGCTGGGCCAGCGGACCGTCTCCTAGGTTGGTGAGGGCCTCGCCTACAAGGTGGCTGCTCCCAGAGGCCTCGACAGGAGGATCCTCAGTGCTCCCCTCTTGCTATCCAATGCCTGCCTCTCTTGTTTAAGGCTTGAAAGCCCCCAAAGAGGAGACATTGAACACGTGCCTCTTATCAAACCCTTGTCTACCCTCTTCCCTCTTCCCTCTACACCTCTGACTCTGATACAGTAAGCTTTCCTTTTACTTCCCCTCTGTCATATCCTCCTTCCACCAAAGAGCACTGGCCTTCTGCCCCTCGTGTGGGAGCCGCCATCCAGGCTGGGTCCCTGCAATGCTAAAATGAAAGAAAAGAAACATTCCGAAAGCTATGTCCAGCTATTGAAGTCATATACCTTCTTTCTGGTTTGGGAAGAGGAGGGCTGCCAAGGGAATAAGATTCAAAGGGGAAATAAAATTCATGAATTTAATATTTTCCAAAGTATTTTCCCTACATCTAATAGAATGCTCATTATTTGTTTGTTCTAGATGCTCTTCATTGGTTAGTGAAATAGATTTCTGGTCCATTTACACTGTTTTAAATTTTAATGGATTTTAACTTAATCAGTTGAGGAGCATGTTTCAAAAATTAATTGGAGCCACATGAAGAAATCAAGTTCTTCTTCAGTAAGGGTCGCGACATGGGTACGTATAAATGCCAGTTCTATTGTACTTTTTGGATTGTGGCTCTAATTTTTCCTTCCTCCAGTATCTTACAAGGCAAATGCATATACTGTAATGATAAGTCGGTGGTATTGGACTCACGAAGTATAAAGATGTAATTTGTGACAAGAACTACATAAAGGCAGGGAGCTGGAGGGGTTTGTGCACACTGCTGCATTTCAATTGTTATCAAAGCAAGCAAGATTGTTATCAATTTAGAATATTACACGAATGCCCCATGGTAGCTACAAAGAAAATACTGGAGAGTTTGCAAGCTCATAGAGACAGAAATTAGAGTACAGGCTGCCAGGTGTCGGGGCAGAGGAAATGGGGAGGTAATGGATACTGGGTGTAGGGTCTCTGTTTGAGGAGATGGGAAGGTTTCAGTAATCAAAAATGGTGAAGGTACCCCAAAATTGCAAATGTGCTTATTTACCCCCATTGAATGGCATGCCTGGAAGTCGTTGAGATGGGAAAATTTATGTTGTATATATGTTCCCACAGTAAAAATAATAAAAAAGGGCAAATAAAGATACAATGACAATTAAATGCAATGCATGATCCTGGATGGGATCTAATTAAGGAGGAGGAAAATCTCCAAAGGACATTACTGGGACACATGAGAAATTGGATATGAACCGTAAGCTTTATTTCAATGTTAAATTTCTTGAATTTGATAACTACACTTACAGTGTTACATAAGTGAATATCCTTGCTCTTAGGAAATATACATGGCAGTATTAACTGTTCAAGGAGCATGATGAGCAACTTACAAAAAATGGATTGATAGATATATAGCAGACAGATAGATGGACGGCTAGATATAGATAGATATTTAGATAGATCCCGCATATGTGGCAAAATGTTAAAATTGGTGGATCTGGGTATTTGAGGAGGGTGGGGGCATGTCAGAATTCTTTGGATTGGGTTTATATTATGTTTGCTACTGTCCTGTAAATTTGAAAATCTTTAAAAAAAATTTAGCTTTTTTTATTGTATAGTATAACATATATACAAAGCAAAGAAATAAAAAGCAACAGTTTTTAAAGTCCTCTTCAACAAGTAGTTACAGGACAGTTCCCAGAGTTTGTCATTGGCTACCATATGATCCACTCAGATTTTTCCTTCTAGCTGCTCCAGAATATAGGAGGCTAGAGGACGTAAATATTTTTTTTATCAGCACAATTGACTTTCTTTCTTTTTTGTGAAAAATAACATATATACAAAAAAGCTATAGATTTCTAAGCACAGAATCACAATTAGTTGTAGAACACATTTCAGAGATTGACGTGGGTTACAATTCCAAAATTTTAGGATTTTACTTCTAGCTGCTGAAAACATTTAAAAATTTTTTAAATGTTTTTTTAAAAATTATAGTGCGAAAATTCCTGGGATAACTTGACTTGATTGTGATATACCCATCTCTTAATATATTGATAAATTCTATTTGCCATTTTGTTAAGACTTTATCTGTATTTGAGAGGTTAAACTTTAATTTTCTATGTTCTCATTGGCCTTTAATTTTCTCTTCTTTCACTATCTTTATCAGATTTGGAATAAAGCCATCGAAATTAGGCAGTTCCTCATATTTCTATGCTCTGGAAGATTTTACATAACACAGGAATTATCTATTGTTTAAATGTCTGGAAGGAAAATCTGGAAGTATTCAGCACTGAACCCATGCTCTGGGTTCCTTTGGGGAAAGTTTCTTTGACATCCTGAACTACTTCCACAGTTATTAATTTTTTTAGGATCCCTACTTTTGGTTAATACTCTTTTTTTGTTTTGTTTTTAAAGGAAAACCATTTTATTGAGGTTTTTGTATTTATTAATATAGCATTTATAGAAGCATTTTGTATTTTTCAGGTGAATTGTTCCTTTCCTCATTTCTAATTCTGTGTGTTACATGTGTCTCCTTCTTAGATTTACCAAAGGAGTTCCCTTTGTTAGTGTTTGCAAGCAAGCAAATCTGGTATTTAATTACTAATTGCCTTGTTTTTCTAATTCATTTTTACATTTAGCTTCACTGCAGCTTTCTTATTTAGGATGTTTGCTCCTTTTCTAAGTTGAATGCCTCTCCTTATGTTTAAATATCAATTTCAGTATTATATTTTGCAAAAAAGGAGTAGAATGATATATTACAGTTTCATCAAATGCTAAAGTTAAACTTAGCATTTGGCTTGATTGAAAACTGAAAGTGGCTGACAATTTTGGGGAGCATACAGAGAAAAGGGGAAGGGTCGAGGATTCAGTTGATACATTTTTGCTGCATCATCTGGAACAATCCAGAGAGAAGCAGAGGGAGAGATGGGTAGCACGTGGCAGTAATATTTATTGTTAATTGATTAGCTTCTTCCACTGGCACATCTTTTTAGATTTCCTTTAGGAAAACTTTGGAACCCAAGTTAAATTAAAGTGTTTTGGTTATTATGCTTCCAAATTCATGAGTCTATTATTCTATAGTCATGGAGAACCTTTAATAAATCAAAATCTAGAGATAACTTTTGTGTATAATTTTAATTCTATTGTAAAATGCATATATGTAGAGAAGATGGAGAAATGTCAAGCAAATGCCAATAGTTGGATGCATGAATAAACTTCATTTTAAGATAGGATTGCAACCTAAGGGCATCAGCATATCTGATTTTCAGCCAGTTTATCAAAGATCTTTCATATCCACATCAACCAAATACAGAAACAGTCAACCAGATTCAGGAGCAATTGGTAGAATTCATAAAGGTTGGAATGTCTATAGTGGGTGACTAGGAGTCAAGCTAGGAGAAATATGGGGTTTTGATTTAAATCAATGTCTAGCTTAAAGGTACGAGAGAAACAAATTGGTAGGTCACACAAAATTGGAGAGGCAAGCAAATGTGGTAGATGGTAGAAAAAGGCTCTTGACAAATAGGTCTTGGCCGGCCACAGGTAGAGGCTAAATTTAAAATGCAGTTTTCTAAGGTTAAGAGTGAACTTAATATAGATTTGGGTCCAAAAATTCAATATCCCAAGGTCAGAATGGAGGAATCGTCATGTGTGAAATAGATGGGGGTTTTATTTCAAAGGCAACTCAGATTTTGACGTGTACTTATACTGCTGGTCAAACCACACCTAAGGATTGTGTCTCATTTTGCATGCCCTATTTTCATAATGGTATAGACAAACTGGCAAAAAAATAAAAATAAAAATAAAAGCAAAGGAGAGCTACTGGAATGTTGGAAAGGGAACTTAAAACCATGCCATTTAAAGAGGTGCAGGGGCTGATAATATCTGGCCTGAGAGGAGAAATTTCTGAAAAAACAAAGTACCTGCCTGTCAATCTTTAAGATGCTCTCAAATAAAAGAGAGTTTATGCTATTTCTGAGTGCAACTAAGAAGAAAGACTCCAAATGATAGGAAGTCCAATTTGCGCTAAATACAATATGGTGGGAGTCAGACAAACTGGATTTGAAGCTCAATATTGTTACTAGCTGTGTGGCCATAACCGAGGTTCTTCACCTTTTCTGCTTCTGCAATTCCTCCTCTGTAAAGTGGGACTAGTAATAGCCATCACCTAGGGCTGTTTGTATTTATAAAACTCTGACTACGACAGTTGGCACGAGGTATCCGATGACAACAGCCATGGCTATCAGAGCTGCTAGAAGATGGGATAGGAGGTGTGTCTCCTGTCTCTGGGGGAGCTGGGTGACAAGATGGGTGTTTGGGGGAAGGGGGTGTTGTGGGAGAAGAGCAGAAGGGTTCAAATCCTAGATGGAGTCTTGACTTAGTAAATAGTTAGGTGCCTGTCAACACTGTGGCTTCTCTGGAGTCCCGGTGATATGACAAAAGAGGATTTGGAGTTAGTTTTCATCCTGCCTCTTATACGAATTAGGTATGGACCATGGGCGGTTTGCCTCACCTTGCCAAATCCTAGCATCCTTATCTCTGCAGTGTGGGTAGGACCCTTTGTACCATTCCCAGCTCAGGGCACTGGTTGTGAATTAAATAAAACATCATTACAAAAGCATTTTGCAAACTCTAATTGCTACATAAGTTTAAGGTATTATAGTTCTTGCAATAATGTCTACTCAGTAAACACTGGATTTATTTTTTTCTCTCTGTTTCCCACCAGGAAGTTGTATTATGAGCCATTCCTGGACCTAAGTGGGAAATCAAACTTAGATTATCACTGAGTATTCCACAGCAACACTGTGAGTCTTTCGAATGCTCACATCTCCCTTTGGCTTTAGGTATGAGTGGCATCAAAGACCAAATTCCTAGCAACTGTTCAGAACTGTCCATAGCGGTTTTGGCCAGGGGTGGGGAGTGAGGGTCAGACTAGATGCCCTTAAGATACTACTTGGGTCTTAAAGGATGAGAAAATTGTTAGTGAAGGGAGCCAAAGGACAAAGTGGTCTTCTGTACAAAATAACACGAGTAGGGGCACAAAGGGGAGAGCTGGAGGGAGAGAAGTGGGAAGCAGCTCCACATGGCTGTTGGGTAGGACACACACTAAGTGGGAAGGCGGGAATCTGAGATGGAAGGTCTTATCATTAGGGACAAATACTCACTTTATCCTAAGGACAAAGGAATGTGTCAATGGTTTTCTAAAATAAAATGCATTTTAAGTGTTTTTAAAGGAATCCTTGTTTATCATAGAAGATATAGAAGAAGAGAAAAACAGAAACTTAGAAGAAGAAGAGGATAAAAGAGAACTTCCAATGTCCTTCCACCTAAAGAAAACTCCTGTTGATTGATTCCAATCAAGGCTACAGCATGGTCTGGTTTGCTTACGGTTGCAATGTGGAAAATAGACTGAAGGAGAACTGTACCTAAAGTAATCACACATTACAAACACTTACTTTGAAGGCTGAAAGTTTAGTCATTGCATATCGGCAACAGAACAACCCGTTCATGGGTCCTTCCTGGGTCTTCTTAAGACATCAGCTCCTTTATCTTCTACAGACCTGTTTCACCTCATTCTCCCCAGTTAATCACAACCATCAAGCCATGCCTCAGAAACAATATGGGCCACTGGCCCTGTATCTCCAGATATCATTCCCATCCCTCCCAAAGCAGCTGAACCAACATCTTTTGAGGCGACCAAATGGTGGACACATCACTGGCACACCCAGTGTCCACATTTGGATTTCAGCAAACTTCTCCTGACAGATTTCTTGAGAGGATCCTCATAGGGGTCTTCATTCACTGATGGCCTGAAAGGCTGCGGGGTGACAAGCACACCACCCACTTGGGAGGACATCTGGAGGAATGGGACAAAGGGCATTCTTGACCCTCCTCTACGATTCGGACCACCAAGGGGGCTGGGGAGGGTGTCCGGTGGCCTGGGGCCAGTCCAATTCCTGGGTGAGGAGAGGTTCAACCTTTCAAAGGGACCTGGGTGTATTAACTGACCTTCACACAGGAAAATGATTTTCACTGTCCCTGTCTTCCAGGTTATAATTGAAGAATTTGTGATCTCAGTGCTTCGGGAAGACAAAATGCTACATATATGGAGAAACCTGCCTCCTTTAGTCTCAGCACTAAACTAGCTGTTAAAATATAATTTATATGCCCTATACAAGCAGCCCCAGGTAGTGGAGCACCTGATGTGGACATATGCTAGATGATGATGATGATGGTGATGACAATGAAAGATAGAGAGATAGATCAAGATGGATTTCACAAATTTATATAGAGGTATGTGTTTATGTAGGTATAGCCATAAACTCTTAACTTGAGGTAGCCAAAATTGCTTTTTTGGCTCCAGGCATACCTCTTTTTTTAAACTTATTAAAATGGTATTGTCTAGAAAAAAAAAGAAAAAGAAAA